>PVIC010040045.1:0-16845 GCA_004025085.1 Thryonomys swinderianus | reverse complement strand
GTTTCTAAAACTAGAATTTTGAAGTGAAATATGTAGACTTTTCAGACTTCTTTGCTGTATCTTGGTGATTTTTCATTTTTAAAAATTTATCTCAGTAGTAACAACTAACATTTGTTTGGGTTTTAATCTTCTGTATGCAACTCCCTTGTACTTTTCCCTGAAATTAATTAATATTGCAGCTCTATGCTTAAAATTAACTGAAAAGCACTAAATTTTCAGGAATCTGTGAAACAAACCATATTGGTTCAGGCCTATAATCCAGTATCAGGCTGAATCAAGAGGATTGTAAGTTACGCTTTCTTTGGCTTGGACAGTTTAGAGACCCTGTCACAAAAAGGTCTAGGGGTGCTACTTATTGCAAGGCCCTAGGATCAGTCCTTCAAACATCAAAGTAAATAAACATTTTAATAGGGTTTTGTGCATGTTTTGAGTAAAACTAACAAGTTTACTGCAAATGTGTTTAGCACTTTGGATTATTAGAGTGGGTGATTGGACACAATTTGGTGTGTGGTTTTAATCTTTACCTGAAGCTCAGTTTTTCTGAGATGAAGATAAAGCTACTAGTAGATAAATGGAAAAACTGGGGATTTAAGATTAGGCTCTCCAATTCCCTAATCTATATTCCTAGTCATTAGCCACTATATTAATCGAAGAAATATAATGCACAGTAGAGTTGTAGAAATAGATTTAGTTCCATACTGACTCTTACTGACACTGTGTTTTGCTTTGTTTCCGGTACTGGAGATCAAACTCGGGACCTATGCTTGCTACATAGGGCACTGAGCTACATCCCCAGCTCTTTTTTTTGTTTGTTTGTTTGCTCATTGTATTATTACCTATCTTTCTATTCTCAGGGTTTAGCATGTATTTGGAAAAACAGATTCTGTATGGTTAGGTTGCTATATTTAACTACATAATGTTGCTATTAAGGAATTTTCAAATTTTAGAAGATGGCATGTATAATAAGTCCATGTACATTCTGATTATGCTTTATGTAAAAATGTCCTTTTAGATGTATGTACTTAATTTGAACATTTCAAATAGAAAATTTGTGCAGAATGGACAAGTCTTTGTAATTTTGGCTTTTTAGGAAATTAGGGCACACTTTGCCACTTTGAACATTGCTTTACTTTACATTAATGTGAGTAATTTCTACCAAGTTTCTGGTTTAGCAGTTAGTATTATTTTATTTTATTTTTTTTTTTTTTTTGAGACAGGGTCTCGCTTTTGTAGTTCAGACTGGCCCTGAGCTCACTGTGGTGCCCAGGCAAGCCGCTGCGAACTCAGCAATCCTCCTGTCTCTGCCTCCCGAGTGCTGGGATTACAGGCGTGAGCCACCATGCCTGGCACTGTGCTATGTGGTATTGATTGCTGGTGGGCGTGAGTCTCCACACCCAGCATTGTGTGTGGTTTCCAGGGATCGAACTCAGCACCTTGCGCTTGCGAGGCAGGCGCCGCAACTACTGAGCTAACCCTCCGGCCCTAGCAGTTAGTATTATTAAAATGGTATTTTCTTAAGGCTAAAATTAAAAATTCAGGTCACATGGTAGCTTTTTTTTGTTGTTTATTTTTATCTTTATTGGTACATTGTATGTACACATCATGATCACAATATTGGGAATTTGTACCAGCAAGCTTTTTTTGATCTACTTACTCAGCAGTTGTCATAATCCTTTTCTTTCCACAAAGCCCACAAGTATTTCAGAATAAGTACTTTTCTGATAGGGTAGACTGTATTTTAGTCATTGTGAAGGAGAGGCATTTAAACTATTAAAAATTAGCAAAATTTCTTGAAAACAAAGATTGAAGTCAGGGTTAAAATCTTTGTCTTCAAAACATAAAAAAACCTGTATGTAGCCAGGCCTGGTGGTTCATTCCTGTAACCCCAATGCTTGGGAGGCAGAGGCAAGAGAATCGCTGCGAGTTTGAGGCTAGCCTGGGCTTCATAGAGAGTTCAGGGCCAGCCTGAACTTCAAAGCAAAACTGTGTCTCAAAAAAAAAAAAAAAAAAAAAAGGTCAAAAACCTGTAGGTAATGGGAGACCCGTATTGAATCTAGATCAGCATTTCCAACTATTTGTAATTTATGGTTTTCCAGATCTAGCAATTCAAAATAAATGACTATACCTCTAGCCTTATACCACTGAAAACTGGTGTAGTTTCCAAACCTGATACTACTGGTATTAAACAAAAATTTGAATTCTAGGTTGGTTGTTCTATATACATGATTGATGATGGTATGCACATCTATAATCCCAGTACTCTGGCCTGGGCTTTTCAGTTAGTTCAAGGCCGGCCTGAACTATATAGAAAGAGACCGTTCTAGAAAAACAAAAAAGAAAAATATTTGAATTATATACTTGAAAATAATTTGCAGTTTAAACTTTACCATAGTTGTACTATGAAGTTTTACTTTCACATATTCAATGATATTCTAAGATACTTAAGGAGTAAAAACATAAGAAGCTTTTTGTTTGGAAACTTAGTATCTTCTGAGGAAGTTCAGTGCCACTGTTAGATGCTATAGATACCTCAATGAAAAATAATGTATGGGGGCTGGAGATTTATCTCAGGGGTTCCGGCGCCTGCCTCCCAAATGTAAGGTCCTGAGTTCGATCCCCAGTAACCACATACAATGCTGGGCGTGGTGGCTCACGCCCACCAGCAATCAATACCACATACCACAGTGCCAGGCATGGTGGCTCATGCCTGTAATCCCAGCACTCGGGAGACAGAGGCAGGAGGATTGCTGAGTTCCAGGCTTGCTTGGGCTACATAGCTCAGGGCCAGCCTGAACTACAAAGCAAGACCCTGTCTCAAAAAAAAAAAAAGAAAAATAATGTATGTTGATATAGGAGATAATTATAGAGGAAAACCATAGGGAGTGTAGATGAAAGATAATCTGTGAACAAAACTTCTAAACTAACACCTAAAATATTTGTAGGAGTTAGCAGAGAATACCTGCCAAGGGGACCCCAAATACTGAGGCCTTAATGAACAAGAGAAAAAACATGTTCTTTGATATGGGGTTTTAAAATTTTTATTAGTATTATTATTATTGAAGCAGAGCCTTGCTTTGTAGTTCAGGCTGGCCCTGAACTCATTAAGTATTCCAGGCTAATCTCAAGCTCAAGGCAGTCCTCCTGCTTCTGCCTTCTGAATGTGGCATTATGGCGTGTGGTACTGGGGATCAAACTCGGGACTTGCACTTGCAAGGCAGATGCTGGCCCTTTTTGTTTTTTGTTTTTGTAATAGCAAAGCATTTATTGGTACATTTTAGCCATATATAGTGATAATACTTAAGAAATTTGTACCTGTACAAAAATGTGTTTTGAGTTGAAACATTCAACTTCAGTTTTGAGCTGGATTTTGCATTTACTCGCTCAAACAAATAGCCTATTGCATACATAAAATTTTCTGAAGTATGAAAATAAGCTCAGTAAAACAGTAATTCTAAAATTGCAGCAAAATTTAGGGAATAGAGTTGGACAGAAACTATGAATAGCTGAAATTTTCTAATAGCTGAAGCAGTAAGGTGAATTTAATTTTGTTCTGGGAAAACCTTAGATTGCTGTATTGGAATTCTGGGGTGTATTTTATTCCCTAGTAAAATTTGGAAGTCATGTTAAGTTTTCTAAAAGAAGAAATTGAATGTTGGTTAGAAACTCTTAAACCCAGGTGCTGCAGTGACACAGTCTGGATCCTAGCGCTCCTAGAAGCTGGTGTAGGAGGATGGCAAGGTTAAACCAGTATGGGCAGCTTCAGAAGAGATTGTTTTAAATCAAACAAAACAATTTTGAAATGGCTGGAATGTAGCTCACTGTTACAGCCCCATACAATCTCTAGATCCTGAAAGAAGAGACTGGTTTTGTTAACTTTTTACTTTGTATTGTCTTAAGAAATTAAAAAAGTGGGCCAGGGATTTAACTCAGTGGTTCCGGCAGTGTCTGCCTCATAAGGTCCTGAGTTAGATATCTGGTAACCACATACCACAATGCTGGGCGTGGTGGCTCACGCCTATCATCCCACCACTAGGGAGGCAGAGGCAAGAGGATTGCTGATTTTGAGGTTTACATGGGCTACATAGTGAGTTCAGGCCCAGCCTGAACTACAAAATGAGACCCTGCCTCAAAAATAAAATAAAATGTTTTCCTCCCTTTAATATCCTTCATTCAATTTGAGTTGAATCACTGACCAGATTTTTCTTTTATTTATTTATTTTAGAGTTCATTTTAGAAAAACAATCCCTTTTCTAAGGAAAAACTTTTTCAATACTAAGTAAAACTCGAGCAGGTGCATGAAAGAACTTGATTCCTACAGATTTTTTCACTGAGTCCAGAGATACAGTGTCAATGTCAGTGACGTCCTCCCATGACGTGTTTGTCATATTAACTTACTCTACAGAGGAGAACAATTGCTCATGGTTATATCCATTTTATCAATGAAGAAAACTTAGAAATGTTTCCTATTTTGACTACACATAGGTTGCTATGCAAGTATATACTAAAAGGGACAGATATATCAAGACAGAGAAAATAACCAAGATTAAAAGATGCCATTTAATTTTTGGTCCTAATATAAAAAATGGAAGCCCACATGTACAGGGTACAAATTTGCAATGATGAATATTATCATGTATATCTAAAATAAAAATTTTTTAAATGAAAAAAATTTAAAACCTACTGCTCTTTTAATGTCTTCTGAAAATCACTGAAATACCTAAATGCCTTTCAAATGCTTGAGTACTTAAAAATGGTTAAAATTTTAAAAAATGATGCAACTGTAAGAATAGTAATGCCCAAACTGATAAATCAGGTTGGTAGATGTCAGTTTTGGAATAAACCTTTTAAATATTATTGATATGTAAAACCCAATAGGAGAATTGCCTACTGTATATGTAATGAGGGAAAAGGTACTGACAAGAATTACATTGGGCCAGGGATGTAGCTCAGTGGTGCCGTGCCTCCCTGGCAAGTGCAATGTCCTGAGTTCAGGTGCCGGTACGGGGTGGGGGGCACAGGGGGGTGCACTGATGTGGTAATGACAGCATGTTAGTGGTATTACATGAAATCTTTTTTTTAGTAAGCATTTCAATGGAACTTTGATCACTGAATTGGTTCTTCAACAGATAAGACTGTAATCTACAAAAATATTAGAATAGGTAGGGTTCTATTCCAAGTAAAAATTGAGTATTTTTTAAAGATCAGTGTTTCTTAAGTGAATTATATCTGTAATCTTAGTTCATTATATGAGAAGCTTAATGTCTTTAGGAATCTGTTATTCAGGTAGGCTGGTTAATATGTAAGTAATAGAAAATAAGTAGAACACTAATATATCAGCTTAAGTATAAAATTTTGCTCATAGTATCTGCACTATAGATAATCCACGCAGTAAAGTTACTTCTCCAGTCATACTGGCCTCTTTGATGGACCTTCATCTTAATCCAAACATATTCCTACCAAATAACTAACATGACCTGTTTAATCTTAACTCTATTTTTCAGATAAATGGTTTACTACCTCTTTTGCTTTTTTAAGATACTGTAGTTACACAAGTATCTTCTCAGTGAGAGCTGCTGTGACCAACACACTTGAAATTGCTGAGCCTATTCCCCAGCATCCCACAGCTGGTTATCTTTTACTGTACTCTTTTCATATATTATACATCTGATATACTGAACATCAAATACACTGACTATCCTTGTAATTTGTCTTGTTTGTAGGTTTTTGTGTTGCAAAACCTAGAATAGTGCTTCCATAATAGCAACTATAAATATTGAGTGAAAACACAGTGGGAAATCTATTTTAAAACTTGTAATTTCTAAAAATCAGAGTAATAGCTTATAGTAAAGTATTTTCATGAATATAAATTCATAATTGGCATTACCATTGTGGTTAAAAATAGCTGTAAAAATCTGTGATTATGTTTAGAACAATAAAAATGTTCAACAGGCACAGTGTGGTCTGTGCTTGTAAGCCCAGCCACTTGGAGGCTAGGATTGGAATTTGAACAAGCCTAGGTAACAGAACCTTACCTCAAAAAAAAAAAAAAAAAATCTTTTGACTTGTCTGAAACCACCAACATTAAAGGTGTTTTAGAATATACTTTGGTATACAGACTTCCTTTGTAAGAGATTTATTTTTAAAAAAGATTACTTAAAAGATAAATAGTAATTTGTAGCTTGAAATTCCTTTTTAAAAAATTGTTTCTGAAATGCATTCCAATATTTAAATGTTTAACATATTGAAATAAAATTTATTAGATTTTTTTGTGTATCTATATGGTACAAACTTGAGTTTTCATGGGTTGGTTTGTGAAGTTTAACAGCACAAAAAGCTTTGACAAGTGATGAGTGAAAGTCATTGACATATATATTCAAAAATATATAAATTATTGTTTTCACTAGAGATAATTCAGAATTTTTTGAAAAACAGCTTTCAGTTTTTTTTAGAAGTTGAATTATGCTTAATACATTTCGCCACTTTTTAAAATCCTATGCTTTTCACTGAAACTTTTCACATAAATCAAACATTAAAGTTTAACACAAATTCTAGGGTTTATGGTTTATGAGGAGTCCTTCAATGAACTTAGCTACCCTTGAGAGTTCTGGAATATCAGAAAGTTATTTGGTGAATTGAATTTTCTTACAACTTCAGTTTTGCCTTTGAAATTTATTTGTTTTTATGAACTTTTAGAGTATTGCTTTTCAAGATAGTTTGCAACAGAATATCCTAATTTTTTATAAGCTTGATGTTGTACATTAAACAAGAGTACTGGTTAATATGATGAATTATTCAGAGTAGCTCTTTCTAAAAGCATGTCTTCTGGACAGAATTTTAAGAAGATCTTTTAAAGTATCAAAGGATTGACAGCATAGTAAGAAATTACCAAGCCAAATCCCAATTGGGAGAAAAAAAGGAATATAAACAGGTAAACAAAATGCATTTTTTTTTGTTTTTGGAGACAGGGTCTTGCTTTGTAGTTTAGGCTGGCCCTGAGCTCACTATGTAGCTCAGGCAAGCCTCCAACTCAGCAATCCTCCTGCCTCTGCCTCCCGAGTGCTGGGATTATAGGCCTGAGCCACCAAGCCCAGCATTTGTGATACGGGGTACTGATTGCCAGTGGGCGTGAGCTACCATGCCCAGTATTGCTGTATGTGGTTACCTGGGATCAAGCCAGGGACCTTGCACTTGCTAGGCAGGTGCTGGAACCATTGAGCAAAATCTCCGGCCCCAAAATGCTTTTAAACTATGTTTGCCCTGAGAGCATTTGCCAAACTGAGAGAGACTGAGCTGTAATTGTGAAACCTTCTGGTCAGGCAAGAAACAAAACCTAAGGTCAGTTCAAGGACAGGACATCTCCCCTGAAATTCGAATGCTCAGAAAGCTACATTCAGGGTGACAGTAAATCAGAAGTATTCTGTGCTGTTTTGTAGTCCATAAGGGGCTTGCTTTGATGAAACAAAGTGGAATGGGAAAGTCCTGAGATGATGTAACAGTGCTTCTTGCATGGATTTGTGTAAATAAACCATGAGTATTCAGAGAAACAAGCCATAAATTTAAAGTTTACTCAGCTTCAATCAATGCTATAAATGTTTACTATTAAGTCACTCAAAAATGCTTTCTTGAGCATTGGGTATGGTTGCACATGCCTGTATTCCTAGCATTCAGGAGGCTGAAGCAGGTCGATTGCCAGAAGTTCAAGGCCAGCCTGGACAACATAATGAGACTCTTATCTCTGCTTTCCCAGAGCAATGCACCTTCATCATATGCCTCAAAGAATCTCTACAAGTAGTCTGAGGAAAAAGAACAGTTCACTTGTTAAAAATCAATCTTAGAAGGAAGCTACTTAACAGCAGAAACTTCAAGACTTGAACTTCAATTAAGATTGAATTAGAATAATAACAGACACAGGTGAAGAGAAAATTGGAGAATTGAAGGAATCCAGTTTGGAATTTAAAGATACAGAAAATATAAAAGCTAGTAAGAAATTCCAAGGACAGTAAAAATGTGTAATTGAAGCTCTAGAAGTAGAAGAGAGGCATTGGACAAAAGTAGAATTTGAAGCAATAAGTATTAAGAATTTTCCAATATTATTGAAGACCAGTCAACAGATTCAGGACATTTATTGATTATCATCAAGGACTTGAGGAAAAACTCACATCTAGACACATAAGAATGAAACTGGAAAACTAAAGATTTGAAAAATTAACAAATGAGTTAATACCAAAAATCAGTGAACGTTCAAAAGTGCCGTTCAAAGGAACGGCAGATTGATGACAGCAGCAAGGGAAAGAAGCTAGAATGGTGGAACTGCCTCTTCAATTTGCTAAAAGATGATGGCTGTCAACTTGAAGATCTCTGCTGAGGAACAAAATGTTTAAAGGATGATGGAATAAAGTCAAATCTTAACAAGATAAATTTTGTCAAATTTAAAACATGTATTTTGGACATTTCTAATTGCATATAACAAAATGTATGTGTGTACATATAATGTGTGTATGTCTTTTTAAATTTAAGAATGAGAAACTAATAGGAAGTGTCTTGGTTAACTCATTCTTTTTTAAATTTTTGTTTGGGTATTTTTGAATTTTTGTTTGGTGCTGGGGTCAATCTTAGGTTCTTGTGACTGCTGAGCACATGCTCTACTACTAAGTGATATCTCTGGCACCTCTGTATTTTGTTTTTTTTGAGACAAGGTCTTTGTAGTACATGTTGATCTTGAACTTGGGGTGATCCTTCTTTCTGAGCCTCCTGAATGCTGGTATACAATACTCAGAGTCTCACTATGTATATACCAGCACTCAGATACACACCACCGTACTGGTTTCTAGTACCTGTATTTTCTAATTAGCTTTCTTGCCTAACATTATCAGTTCCAGTGTTCTCATAGGTAAATTTATTGCAGTTGTAATTAGTGATACATTTTAACTTTTTCAAATAAAGTTAAGTTTTATTTTAGTGTTTATTTAGACATGTAAATCTTGGTTTAGTGCCACAATTTATTATGCAGGGAATCACACAAATAGTTTCTTTAAAATGTTGAATTAAACCAAATTTTTTCCCCAACTTTGTTAATTTGGTAACTTTATTATATGTTTAATACTTTGTAGAACACTGTAGCTTGGTTGGGAATTAATGTCTAGTAATTTTGATGGGTGAGGATGTAGCTCAGTAGTGGACAGCACATGCCAAGCATGTGCAAAGCCTTGGATTCAATCTGAAACACTCCACAAACAATATTGATTATCTTTAATTACACCAGTGTCATTCCATTAGCCAGTATCTGTTTTTAGGTCTGAGATGTAAATGGCTAAATCAGGTGTGGTGGTGCATGGCTATAATCCTAACACCTTGGAGGCTGAGGTGGGAGGAACCTGTGAATTTGAGGACAGCCTGTGCTACATAGTTCGATAGCCTGAACTGCTACATAGTGAGACTTTCGTGTCAAAGAAGGGAAAAAATACCCCATATATATATATATTTTTTAACATGGTAATTCTACAGCTCTCTTAAGCTTTGTTTTATATGTTAGTGTTGTTTGACAGCCATTTTTTTTTTTTTTTTGAGACAGGGTTTCGCTTTGTAGTTCAGGCTGGCCCTGAGCTCACTATGTAACCTAGGCAAGCTTCAAACTCAGCGATCCTCCTGTCTCTGCCTCCCAAGTGCTGGGATTACAGGCGTGAGCCACCACGCCCGGCACTGTGCTATGTGGTATTGATTGCTGGTGGGCATGAGTTTCCACGCCCGGCATTGTATATGGTCACCAGGGATCGAACTCAGGACCCTGCGCTCGCGAGGCAGGTGCTGGAACCACTGAGCTAACCCTCCGGCCCTTGACAGCTTTTTTAATTGTTTTTTTTTTTTTTTTAGGGGGAGGGCCTTGATACAGGGTCTCAAACTCCTAGTCTCACCCTCCTGAATACCTGGGACTACAATGTCTGGGTTGATTTGTTTTTGTTTATTAAATACTTATGTCCCAGCACTCAGGAAACTGAGGCAGGAGGATCACCACAAGTTTGAGGCCACCCTGTGGTAGATAGTGAGACTCTTGTCTCAAAAGCAAGTTTAAATAAATAAATAAATGCAATTTCTATTTATGTAATACATATCCTCTTCTGTATATCTTTGGAGTTTTTTTTATAATACTTTTGGGAATGGATGAAGAAACTCAGAAATATGTTTTAGTGTAAAGTAAGCCAGATATAAATGAGTTTCAAAATATATTTTAGTAAGATTCCAAAATTAGAAGATATGAAAGGAACCTACAGTGAAAAGCCACCTATTACTGCCCTTGAGGCACCAGGTCTCTTCCTGAGGAAGAATGTTAACCTAGAGGTGTTGAATATACACATTTGGATTTTTTGTCTCCTTTTACACTAATGGGTATTACTGGGTTTTGTTTTGCATGTTAGGATTGCAAGCACATGATAACCCATATTTTATTTAGCCTCTCCTTTACTGAAGAACATTTAAGTTCTTACCAGCTTATTTTATTGCAGACATTGCAGTGATAGTATTATACATTCCTTTTCCATTTTTGTGAGTTTCTGTATAGATTAAACACTCAAAAATGGAATTCCTGGATCTGGGAGTTGGTGGGATTTTATATTTTCTTACTGGTTTTTTGGCAGGGTTGTATTTGAGATTGAGCCCAGAACAAGTGCTCTACATTGAGTTACATCCCTCACTCTATATTTTATTTGAGGAAAGGTCTCACTGAACTGCCTGAGCTGTCTTTGAGTTTGTTCCTCCTGCTTCAGTATCCCTAGTACCTGGGATTACAGGAATATGCCATCACATATGTCAGTTTTGAATTTTACATCCAAATGACCTTGTGCTAATTTTAAATACTTTTGATCATCCTTGAGTCTTCCCCATATATTACACATTTTAATTTTTGCCAGTATTCATGAGTAAAAATAGTATAGTTTACATTTGTATTTCTGTTAGAATTAAATAAAGTGGGTTTTAAAAATTGTTTTGTTTTCTAAGATTTCACTATGTAGTTTAGGCTGCCCTTGAACTCACTATATAACCCAGGCTGACCTCAAATACATAAATGCTGGGATTTAGGCATGCACCACCATTACTGGACCCACAGCATATTTTTGTGTTTTAAGACCCTTTTAGTTTCTTTTTTCTGAAATCAAAACACTCCATTCTTCTCTTTTATATTTTCATATGTTTGAGTCCTTTGGATTTTCTCAATTTTAATTTTAGTCGATTTTTGTTTATAGTAACATTAGAAAAGCGAAAGGAAATGTTAGCAGAATTTGCTGTTTAGAATTTTGAGTAAATCTGATGCGTCATTTAAGTAATACGTTATTTTGTGTGTGGTATGTGTGTCTGTGTGTGTGTGTGTGTTTGTGTCTTTATGACATGCCTGTTTTGCCCAGTCAGAGGGAACGAAAAACATTTCTGTAGAGGGAAAGCCAGTATTTTCCTTTGTTGTTTGGTGTTTTTATTGCTATGTTTAGTTTTCTTTCAGCTAGGTTTTGTGCTTCCGTTTTTGGTTGATCAAAGCTCTAATTCTCACTTGAATCTTCTGTTTTCATATTATTTTTCTTACACATATTCTAAGGTTTGTTTTTCTTTTTTTTTTTCTTGCAACTTGGCATTAGAAGGCCATAAGAGAGCTGAGAGTGCAGTGGTAGAGCTCTCTTGGCTGCCATGAACAAGGCTTTGAGCAAGGTTCAATCCCCAGGACCAAATGAAAAAGAAAGGGGATATGGTGATATTTAAATAACCTTCTGAAGTTAAATAGTTTCACATAGCTTTTTTTAAGGTCATACTTGTATTATTTTTCTTTTTGTAGTTTTGTTTTTTTTTTTTTGAGCAAGGTCTCACTTTGTAGTTCAGGCTGGCCCTGAGCTCATTGTGTAGCCCAGGCTAGCCTTGAACTCGGTAATCCTCCTGCCTCTGCCTCCCAAGTGATGGGATTATAGTGTGAGCCACCACATCTGGTACTGTGGTATGTAGTACTGATTGCTGGTAGACATGAGTCACCATGCCTGATATTATTTTGTATGTGGTTTCTGGGGATGGAACCCTGGGACCTTGTCCTTGCTAGGCAGGCACCAGAACCACTGAGCTAAATCTCCAGCCCTATTTATATTATTTTTACAAATTTAATTTGCCTTTAAAATATGTATGAAGAAAAAACATGATTCATATTAATTTCTTGAGCTTAGGTATTGTCATGAGAACCATGATAAAGGTCAAAATCATGAAGCCATCTTTCAAAATATGGAGAGCCACTTGAAGTAGGTTTTATGTGTAAGAACTATGTTTACTTACCATTAAACATTTCAACACTGGCTTTCCCATTATTAAAGTAATGAAATACTTAATAGAGTCTGGTTTTACAAAGTGCAAACTCTCCTACCAGCAGTATTTTAACTGTTGAAAACTCATCTTTATTTATGCTTCATTTGTTGCATATTGTTAGAGGGTGATGGGATAGATGTCCGGAGGGGAGTGGGATAGACAGTCTATGCCTGTTACTGTCATCTCCTACTTCAGTAGTGATGAAGATTCCCAGGAGCTCCACTATGAGTAGCAAAGCACCAGGAAATTTACTTTCCTTTTTTTTTTTTTTGGTATGTGGCAGCTTTTGACAGTCCAATGTAAGACTCCTGTTACATTAGAACTGTACAAAATTAGACCTGCATGTTAGAAGCAACTGAAAAGAGTGGCCATTATGTTTGTTAAATTACAGGGTTGGCCCCAGACTTAATTTACTGGCAGAAGTGTCCCCAGCTTTCTGTTCAGGATCCCTCTGGACCCTCCAACTCTATATTTTAGTAACAAGATCTTTACAGAAGGAGTGCTAATATAATCTTTCATCTTTATTAAAACTTAGTGGCAGCATGCTATATATAGTTTAAATTTAGTTCTTTTGTTGGATCACTTTGAAAAAATGTCACCACATATTTGGAGAATTTAAAATGTGAAATATAAGCCAAACATTTCAAACTATATAAATAAAATTCCAGGGAAAATAGGGCATGGTTTGTAGAGCCTTTAAGTGTAGCCTTGCTTGAAGAAATGCCCTCAGGAATTAATAAAGTAAGACAAGGAGATTTTAAGTACTTAGGAATTTTTTTTTTTTTTTTGAGACGGTCTCACTTTGTAGTTCAGGCTGGCTCTGAGCTCACTATGTAGTCCAGGCAAGCCTCGAACTCAGCAATCCTCCGGTCTCTGCCTCCCAAGTGCTGGGATTACAGGCGTGAGCCACCACGCCCAGCACTGTGGTATGTGGTATTGATTGTTGGTGGGCGTGAGTCTCCATGCCCAGTATTGAATGTGGTTAACGGGGATCAAACTCAGGACCTTGCACTTGCGAGGCAGGCGCCAGAACCACTAAGCTAACCCTCCGGCCCCTAGGAAATTTTTTTTATAGAAACATTTCAAATTAGGATAATTTAAATATATAAATCTTTACTTTTCTGCAATTAAGTATTTTTACCTGAATTTTTAAAAGTTTGTTTTCATAAAAATGATTTGTTAGCAATGTCTACATCTTGACACCTGCACTTTAAATTGAAAGTTCCTAATTTCTCTCTCTTTTTTTTTTTAAGACAAGGTCTTGCAACGTAGCTCAGGCTGGCCTCAAACTCACTAGGTAGTCCAGGCTGGCCTTGAACTCATGGCAATCCTGGCTCCGTGTCCAGGGTGCTGGTTTATAGGTGTGCGCCATTGTACCCACTCTAAATTTACATTTTTCTCATCTTTTACGTGGCTTTTGAAGCAGTGTTACTTAGAAAATAGAAACAGTGTTTCCGCCGGGCATGGTGGCTCACGCCTGTAATCCCAGCACTTGGGAGGCAGAGGCAGGAGGATTGCTGAGTTCAAAGCTTGCCTAAGCTACATAGTGAGCTCAGGGCCAGCCTGAACTACAAAGTGAGACCCTGTCTCAAAAAAAAAAAAAAACAAAAAAATAGAAACAGTGTTTCCATTTAAGAAAATTAATAGAAAGTAGAGTTGATTTGGGTATACTTATGGACAAATCTGTCATGAAAATTAAGAATTTTCAAAGTTTACATTATCCATTCTTATGTAAAATTATTTAAGTCTGAGTTGAGTGACAATATAATACTACTCTGAATCATTTTTGTGTGTGTGTATAAATTATTGAAGTTAGGTTTTTTTAATATGATACCAAAGATCACAGAACTCTCAATGAGCTTTCTGTAAAGGCTATGCATCTACATATCTCTGGATATTTAAGACATTAAGTTATTTGAATTTTTACGATATACAAATATGAATATTCATATTTACACATAGACATCTAGTAGTATTTTTTTTTCTTTTTCAGTACTATGGATTAAACCTAGAACATGCTTAGCTATATCTTCTTTTTTTTTTTTCTTTTTCTGAGACAGGGTCTCACTTTGTACTTCAGGCTGGGCCTGAGCTCACTATGTAGCCCAGGCAAGTGTCAAACTCAATAGCGATCTTCCTGAGTGCTTGGATTAGAGGAGTGATCGCCCATGCCTGGCATTGTTCTGTGTGGTACCAGGGATCAAACTTGGGACCTTGTGGTTGCAAGGCAGATGCCAGAACCACTCAGCTAAATCCCAGTTCTCTCTTTCTCTCTCACAGGCGTGAGCCACCACACCCGACACTGTGGTATGTGGTGTTGATTGTTGGTGGGCGTGAGTCTCCACGCGCAGCATTGTATGTGGTTTCCGCGGATCGAACTCAGGACTTTGCGCTTGCGAGGCAGGCGCCAGAACCACTGATCTAACCCTCCAGCCCTTCTTTTATTTATTTATTTATTATTTATTATTTATTCATTATTTATTTGTTTTATTCATTCATTCATTCATTCATTTGCGGTACCGGGGATTGAACTTGGGTCCTTGTGCTCCCAGGGTAGGCGCGGTACCACTTGAGCTAAATCCCCAGCCCCAGTCCCTTTTAATTTTTGAGGCAGGGTTTTATTAAATTGCCCAGACTGCCCACTAACCTAGAGTCCTGCCTCAGTATCTACAGTAGACCTGGTCAGGATATGCCCCCATGGATGGGTAGCCCCGTAGATTGTTAATCCACATTCATTTAGCAGGTACTTACTTTCTGCTACATGTTATGTGTTCAGAGTGCTGTGAAATAAAAATGGTTTCATCAAAAAAAAAAAACTTTTTTTTTTTTTTTTGAGACAGGGTCTCGCTTTGTAGTTCAGGTTGGCCCTCAGCTCACTATGTAGTCCAGGCAAGCCTGGAACTCAGCAATCCTCCTGTCTCTGCCTCCCGAGTGCAGGGATTACAGGTGTGAGCCACCATGCCTGCCACAGTGGTATGTGGTATTGATTGCTAGTGGGTGTGAGTCACCATGCCCCGCATTGTATGTGGTTGCCGGAATCAAACTCAGGACCATTGCGCTTGGGAGGCAGGTGCTGGAACCACTGAGCTAAATCTCCAGCCCTTTCATCAAAAATTTTAAGGATGTAGGCTTACATGTTTTCTAATGAAAGTCAGATAATACCTAGATGTACTGCTAAAAGATAATACAATCAGAACAGTAAACTTTCATTAACAGTTGTCAGTAAATGGATAAATACATTTTTGGAATTAAATGATTTTAAAAGGCAGACATGAAGTAGAAGTTAATAGAACTTAAAACAGATGGAAGCAGAGCAGAATTTGCCTTGTTTGTTACAAAGTACATTCTTATTTAAAAGGAATCTATGTGTTTATTGTAAAAAGAATAAATAGAAAACTACAATTTAAAGGGTGAGAAAGTTTATATTCCTACTGCCTTTTACCATTAAACTATAACTTAGCTAACTTTTCTCAGTATGTCTGTAAAATCTTAAAAGGTTTTTAGAAACTTGTGTTTTTCACATAATAATGTTTTTCTCACTCCACAAATTCCCTCTTAATGGCACAGTGTTTTATTCTAGTAAAATATTTTTAACCAGCCTTTTCTGTTGTTTCATGGTTTCCAGTGTTTTGCTTTATAAAAACTAATATAAGCTGGGCGTGGTGGCTCACGCCTATAATCCCAGCACTCGGGAGGCAGAGACAGGAGGATTGCTGAGTTTGAGGCTTGCCTGGGGTACATAGTGAGCTCAGAGCCAGCCTGAACTACAAAGCGAGACCCTGTCTCAACGAAAAAAAAAAAACTAATATAATTTGACTAATGTATTTTTATACATCTAGTATGTTTCATTTAGTTTACCTTTTAGATTTTTGTATTTTACTATGAAAGGTTGCTGTTTATCTTTAAATTGAGTTAGATAATGAACTTTTACAAGCTGTAACAGAATTTTAGACTACCCAAACTGTAGTGTATACAAGACTACAAAGAACAAGATTGAATAAATGTATAATTTTGGTGCAAGTGATGATTAGATTATTAGATAAACATGTCTGAAAAATTACTTGGAATTGTCATTCAGTAATAAAGGTAAACTGCATGTAGAATTGAGAAAACTAGAATTAGGTCATAATAGAATTTATTCCCTTGGGTAAAATAAAAGGGTTGCAGAATGACCTTTTTTTTTTTTTTTTTTTTTTTTTTTTGTGGTACGAGGGATCGAATTCTGGCCCTTGTGCATCCAAGGTTGATGCAGTACGACTTGAGCTAAATTCCCAGCCCCAGAATAACTTTTAAAATGAGTATTTGGAATAGCAGTATTAACTTTAAATCAATTGTTTAGTTTAACAAATGTAGTATAAGCTGTAGAATGAGGACACACTTTATTTCTGTAATCATGAATATGTCATAGATAAATACTGAGGGAATGGGACAAGTTGCTTTAAAAATAGACAAATGCAATCCATTGAATTCGGGTCCACTTTGTTGTAGGAACTTAATCCTGTTTTTTGAAAAGTGATT
>PVIC010040044.1:0-16840 GCA_004025085.1 Thryonomys swinderianus | reverse complement strand
AACCAGAATAATCAATAAATTTATTTGCATAAACTGTATTGAATATGCCTGTACAGTGATGGTCGAATCATTAAGTTGAAGAGATTATACTACTGGGTAATTTTCAGTTTGCATCTTTCTAGAGAGGAAATAGAAAAACCATTCTCTTTGAACATATGCCTGAATCTCCAGTGTGATGATGTGGATAAATTCTGACTTAGAGTCTGTATATATTGTTTATTAAGATGGTTTAAATATCTAGATCATCTTTGCTACTGTAAGCTAAATATGATCCTCCTAAATGTCTTTTAAAGATTTACATAAGGGCTCTTAGATGTTAAGATTATATATTAAATATGAAAAAGTATCTTAGGTTAGTACAATGTTTACTGGTTGGTAAATTAGTTCTCTGAGTATGTTTTGGACTGAAAACTAAGTTCTCCTTCACTAGATTAAAAATATGACTGGCTCATTTATTTTCTAAAGCACTGTATCTGTCATGGCAAATGCTTGATACATGACTTATTATGTAAGTAGTACTCATTTTATCAACCAGATCAAATGGAAGTTTTAAAAACCTACTTATTCTGACTGTTCAGGGCCATGATCTTCTGTTTAAATTTCTTTCAAGAGCATACTTGTAAATCACACCCTGTGCTACTAGTTCTTTGAACACAGCACATGCTGTATGACAGATACAACCCATGGCTTGTAAATTACACCATGCAATGAGTCTGTTACGTATTTGGCTTGTGTCCTTGGACTGATTTTCAGCATCATTAAGAAGAAAGCACATCATTTCCCAAGTAACAGGGAATGAAGCACATACTGAGACAGATTTGGCATCTGTTACATAAATTTTCTGTTTTAGATTTGCAGAATTTACACAACACTGGAACAAAACATTATCCAGCAAACATACTTGTGGTGTCAGTTCCATTTCCCTGCACTGCCATTGTACAGTCAACCCTGCCAAGGTCTATCTGGCTGTTTTTAAGACATGATTTTTAATACAAAAATATCTTCCACTTAGTTTTTTAATTTTTAATGATTTTTAGAATTTTCTCCTACATTCTATGTACCTTAGTAAAATTTGGAAAATATGTAAAGGGGAACGTTAGAAATATACAACTGTCCTATTCCAAAATTAATTTCAATTAAAACTAGGATATAATGAAGTTATGACTTACATATATATGTATATGTGTGCATAAAAGGTTTTCTTTCTGGTTCAAACACAAAAGAACTTTAAGATTTGGCAGATATTGTAAAAACTATCACATCTTTATCTTATATCTATATGATGCTACAACAAAAGTATTTGTTGCAAGTGAACAAATATATTCAACATTTGTGAAACAAATATAGGAAGTTAATATAAAAATGATTAAAACTACACAAAAAGGGACAGTTAACACTTTCATAAATTAATTAGATTATTAATATTCATATATGACTCCTCCTTCCACATCACATAAGAGAAAGCATTTAAAAAAAAAAAAACTTTGCTCTGTTTTCTTTTTCTCTTTTCTTTCCCTCTATGGTATTACTTGGCCCCACAAACCCTGGAGTTTATATAACTGATTCTATAAAAATTACTCTTGAATACTGTTTCTCACCATTAGAGGAAATGGCCATCACATTCAGGACACATTAGCTACTAACTTAGGTTGTTATGATGGTTACCTTATAACTGTGGATTTCTTCTCTGTGCTAAAGGGAAACCTGTAACAACTCTCATGATATGTTATTTCTCAACTGTCCCTTATGGATACCACTGAAACAGGTTAACCTGTTACTACTATAACTTACTTGATTTCATTGAAATAATCTTGACTCAGAGAACAATTTTGTGCTGGTGAATCAGTCTGCTGAATCCACCATCACTCCCAGGGGGAGGGACAGCAAGAGTTCTTCACTCAAGAACTTGGACTGGATCAGACTCTGCAAGAATGACAGCAACCTGGTAGAACGAGCCCTAAGTCTGAATTAGTCCCAGTACTGTGGTGAAAGGATCAGAGGAGCTGTTGGGGTGTGAGCACTTTCTGGCAAAGAAGCTGCTTGGGACTCACTTATACAGTGTCTCATTGGAATATTTAATTAGGTCGCCATCGGGCATCTTACAAGTTATTTTATGTGTCTTGATTTATTTAGCAATGTAGGGTTATGCTATATATCTTTATGATTTCCTATGTTAACTAGGTTGTTACATTAGTGTATTTGTTCTTTATTTGCTCTTACTTAATAGGTTCTCTCCCTGGTTTCCCTAGTTTCCTCATCTCAAACCCCCGAACCATACTGTTAATGTATTTCTTTCTTTTTCCAAGCATAAACCAGCCCTCCCACGTGTTTAATTTCCCTGTGCTTAGCTTCCTCTCAGGCACTCCTATCTTCTGTAGTGCTGATCCTCAGTCACCCTCATCCTAAACCTTTGGCTCTTGAATATCTGACCTCTCTATCATTAGGTTCTGACAACCACAGCACCTTCCTCAGTCACAAAGTAAAGTCCTTTTCTCCCATATCTCACCCATCCCCCTACAAAATGTCCTCTGAAACTCGCAGTGCTAACTCTTCAATTTAACTAAAAGAAAACCAAAAAAAAAAAAATCAGACACCACAAACAATACCAGTTGCAGATGAAAAGTTCATAGACAACAGAAAGAAAATAGATGAGTTCACAGAGAAAATGAATCAAAATTTACAGAAATTTCACTCATTATGCCCACAGTGAATTATGCAGAAATAAGTTAAAAAACTGCATGAACTAGCCAAAACCATTCAAAAAGTGAATGACCTATTCAACAAGGATATGATATTAGTGAAAAGTTGTCAAATAGAAACAGCTAATTTTTTAAAACTGTATAGAATTCATACATTGCAGAAATAACCAATATAAGGCAAACTATCTGATGTTGAGGACAAAACAGTGATTTATGATAATGAGACCCAAAAAAGCTGAGAGAGAGAGATGGAAAGGGAGAGAAAGAGAAAGAGGGAGGCTATTTCAGCTACTAGATGAAAACCGGAAGATTAATCTATGATTAATTGGAATTAGAGAAAAACTTTAAAAATGTAAATTAATCAATATATTTACATAAATCATAGAAGACAATTTCCCAAATATGAAAAAGAATTTAAAATAGAAGCAAACATTTACAGAACAACAAACAAATATAATGAAGAAGGTCACCAAGGCATATTCTTATTAAATTACCATATATTCAGCAAAACAATCCCCAAATTTTAAAGAGAAAAATATAAAACTCCAGAGAAAAATATAAAAATCATATATAATGTAAACCAATTAGTGTCACAGCACTTCTTCAATTTGAATCTTTATTGGTACATTATATATACACATCATGATCACACACAATATTTAGAATTTGTACCAGTATGTGACCCTATTTAATTCTCATTTTTCCCATTCCCCCATCCATCCCACAATCCCCACCCTCTCTCTATGTCAGCTTTGCTTCCTTTTTTTATTACCATCATGTTTTTTCTTCCCTTTGTTACTTACCCCTACACCCCATTTACTTTTCCATATTTTCTACTTCACAATATCTACCATATATTCTAGAACAGTAGACTTTTTAACACAAACTCTAAATGCCAGAAGAGCTTGGAATAAAGTATTTCAAGACCTAAGAGCAAATAATTTCCAACCCATATTAACTTATCCAGCAAAGCTATAGGCATAACAATATATGACTTCAAACTACACTACAAAACAGTGATAGAAACTGCATGGTACTGGAACAAAAGCAGATACATGGATAAATGAAATAGCTGAAGATACAGACACTTCCCCCAGACACATTCAGCTATTTGATCTTTGATAAAGGGGTCACAAGCATATGTTGAAGGAAAGACAGCCTATTCAACAAGTGGTGCTGGGAAAACTGATACTTATCTCTGTGCAGAAGATTGAAGCTGGACCCTGTCTTTCCCCATATGCTAAATTACAATTAAAATGAATCAAAGATCTAAATATTAAAACAAAAATTTTAAATTTACTGGAAGATAAATGGTAAAACACTTGAAGAAGTAGGTATAGGAAAAGATTTTCTAAATAAAACCTCAATTGCATAAGAAGTAACAGTAAGAGTCAGCAAATGGGATTGTATCAGACTAAAAAGCTTCTGTACAGCAAAAGAATGCATTGGTAGAGTGAAAAGACAACCTCCAGAATAGGAAAAACAAACTTCACCAGACACTCCTCAGAGGAGTCATATTTAGAATATTTAAAGAGCTCAAAAAATTAAATCATTAAAATTAAAGATCCAGTCAAGAAATAGGCACGAGCAATGAACAGATACTTCATGGAGGAAGAAATGCTAATCGCCAACAAATATATGAGTAATGATTAGCACCGCTAATCATTAGAGGAATACAAATTAAAACTGCCAAGATTCCATCTTACTCTGAAAGAAGGCCAATTCTGAAGAAATTGAACAAATGCTAGTAAGGCTATGGTGAAAAAGAAATCCTCCTCATTGTTGGTGGGAATGTAAAGTAAACCAATGATTATGGGAATTTGTGTAGAGACTCCTCAATGAACTGAAACTTGAAATTCCATATGATGCAGTAACCTCTCTGCTAGGTATCTTCCCCAAAGAGTTTTTGAAGTCACATTGCAGTGATAATTGCATAACAGTGCATATAGTAGCACAATGTCCTACAGTTAAATCTTAGAAACAGCCTCTGCCAATCAGCAGAGGGTTGGATAAAGAAAATGTGGTATAATGGTGGACATCAGTGTGCAGATACCTCAGAAAACTAGGATTAGACATCCTATTTGACCCTGCTATTCCCCTGCTAGGAATATACTCAGAGAAATTAAAAGAATCATATCGTAAAGACATATGCGCACTCATGTTCATAGCAGCTCAGTTTGTGCTAGCCCAGTTTTGGAAACAACCCAGATGTGCACCAATTGCAGAGTGGATAAAGAAGATGTGGGGTTTTTTTTTTAATAAAATGGAGTATTTCTCTGCCATAAAGAATGACAGGTTTGAGTCATTTATGTGCAAATGGACATGCATTGAGGACACACAAATAAGTGAAATAAATAGGTCAAAGATATGTAAATACCATAGCTTTTCCCTGGTATGAGAACCTGTACATGTAAGTGAGTTTTAGAAAGTATGATAGATTTTGTAAAATAGATAATATCCAAAGGGAATGTGGTGGGGGAACATAATGAGGGGAAAGAATACAGATGATTTGAAAAGAAAAAGAAAGCACATGTATATAGGGGGTGGGGGGCTGTGGGGTGGATGGGGATATTGGTAAAAAACGAGAATTAACTTGTGTCATATACTAGTACAAATTCCCCAATGTTGAGTGTGATTGTGAGTGTGAATGTACCAATAAAGAATTCAATTCAAAAATGTGGTATATTATAATGAAGTACTAATCTTCTTTTTAAAAAATGATGAGTTTGAAATATTTGTAGGAAAACAGATGTGCCTGGAAAATCTAATGTAGACTGGTGTAAGCCAGACACAAAAGCTTAAATACCATACAGTACCTCTCATTTGAGTAAAACAAAGTACTTACACAGAGACTAACAGAGGATGAAACAGAAGGGCAGAAGGAGATGGATCTTTAACCACAGGGGAGTGATCTAAGGAAAAAAGCATAAAGGGTGAGGAAGAAGAGAGAGAAAATGAATGGAATAAAGATACACCATGTAGAAGAACCGAATGACCTCTATTAATCCAAACACTGCATGCCACAACATAGGGTAAGCTTAATAATATCAACAAAAAAGCAAAGAGGGATAGCAGACTTGGAGGAGAATGAGGAGGGAGAAGGGGGGAAGATTTACCACAGCAGAGCAAGCTGTGGTATGTACATGAAACCACTCTCCAACATGACTGTACGTGGCCTAAACTGCAATAATGTATTAATAAAATAAGCACATTTAGAAGTTTAACATGTTTTCATATAACTATTAGCTATTTTTATTCTTTGGAGGTATGTCTATTCAGATCATTTGCCCACTTTATATTGAATTATTTGTTCTTTTGGAGCTAACATTTTAGGAAAAAATCTAGCTTCTTTTTTCCCCTTACCTGTCTTTTACTTTGCTCTGCATGCTTTGCAGTTCTCATAGGACAGAAACCATACATTATTTAAGTATATGTGTCTGATTTATTTCACTTAATGTCATGTTTTCAAATTCCATTTTCCTACATATGACTTAAATTAATCCCTTTTATAGTAGAATAGCATTCCAGTATGTGTAGATATTGCATTATCTTCATCCATGCTCTGTCAGTGGACATAAAGCCTGCTTCCAAAATTTAGACATTTTACATTGTGCTACTATAGATACTGGGAGGCATTTATCACTGTAATTTGAGGTCTTTAACACTTTTGGAAAGATTATCGGAAGGGAGGTAGCAGGGTCAAATAAGATTTGTATTTTTAATTTTTAGAGGACTCCCCATACTGGTTCCCATATAACTGTACTATTTACATTTCCACCAGGATCGGAGTAGGGTCCCTTTTCCACTGCAGCCTCCCCGGCACTTACTGCTTGATTTCTTATGAAAGCTACTCCGTCAGTGCGGCTTTGATGTCATTCTTCTGACTAGCGGTTTCCAACACTGTTTTCATGTACTTACTGGCCATTTGTTTTTCTTTTTTTGAGAAGTCTCTATTCATTTCAGTTGCCCATTTTTTGATTAGATTTTTTATTTGGGGGTCCACTATTTTAGTTCTTTTTGTGTTCTAGTTATTAATCCTCTATCCAAAAAATTTTCTGGCAAATTTTTCTTCCACTTTGCAGTTTATCGTTTTAATGTTTTCTGTTTTCTTTGCTGTGCAGAAACTTTTAAATTGAAAATAATTCCATTTGTAGACTCGCTATCATCTGTGTGTATATGTGTGTGTGTGCAGCTGGAGTTTCATTCAGAAAGTCCTTGCCTACACCTATGACTTCATGTGCCATCAGGCTCAGTACTTCTGTTTTTTTTGTTTTTGTTTTTGTTTTTGTTTTTTAAGACAGGGGTCTCGCTTTGTAGTTTGGGCTGGCTCTGGGCTCAGTATGTAGCCTAGGCAAGCTTCGAACTCAGCAATCCTCCTGCCTCTGCCTCCCGAGTGCTGGGATGACAGACGTGAGCCACCACGCCCGGCAGTACTTCTGTTTTAATATTTAGAGCTTCGATCCATTGCGGTTTTAGTTTAAGTATACGGTGAGAGATGTAGCTCTAGCTTCCACCTTCTGGATGTGGATAGTTTTCCCAGCATCATTTGCCAAAGAGCCAATCCTTCTTCCAGCCCTTTGTGAAAGTGCAGCTGGTTGGACAGATCCGGGGCTGCTTCTATATCTTTTCTTCTATTCCACTGATTCATCTGTCTGTTTTTGTGCTGTCTCATTTTAATGTCTGATTAATTTTTTTAAATCACTGTGCTCTCCAGCATTACTTGAAGCCCAGAATTGGGACTCCTGCCTTTTACTTCTGCTATTCTTAGCTAATTTTAGGATCGCGTTCTCTACTTCTGGGAGAAATGTTCTTGGTCTTTTCATTGGTCAGCGAGTCACACTGGAGGCCTGACTTCCTCTCTGCTCCCACCTAACCCACCAGAGAGAGCTCTTTGTATACTGAGCCGTGCCCAGTCTCCCCTGGGCTTGGGCAGGTCAATACGATGCTGTCTGCCTCAGGTCTGAATTCAGAGCAGAAGTTTCTTTAATTGGTTTGTCTGCTTGCTTCCTTTCCTGCGCCAGGAACCACTCTGAGTTCCCACTAGTTTTGCCCAAGCGGGCTGGTTCCCTGCCCCCCACGCCGAGGCACACTTCGTCCATCAGCTCACGGTTTGGCAACCTGCCCAGCAGACGCATCTCATAGTGCGTCAGAGTTTGGGAGCAAACAGACCACCGAGTCCTACTTAAGAGGGGCGGAGCTTTCAGAACTGGGCCGTCCTTAAGGTTCCACCCGTTCAGAACCAGACTTATGGAAAATATGACTTATGATCAGTAATGTGAGGGTTTAAGTTGTTAAAATTCACGATCGTGGAAGACCCCTGCCATTAATCTATGCAACATATCCCCTCACTCGCAACACACGCATCTTCTCATTCTTGCCATTTTCTGAAGAAGTTTTGGAAATTCTCTTTGATAAATACCTTTCTGAGATCTGGTGAAAAATACGGCAAATGCTGCTGCCAAGTGGACTCCATTGCAAAGCAGTTCATACAAATATTGAAGTCTGTCTTCATCCCTTTACCCTCTGGAGCTAGTACTGTGTGGCTCTTCCCTCAAATCATGTAAAACGAAAATATTTTGAATCTTTCGGGACATCGAGGTGGCCTCAACAGTGCAAGGAAAGATACTCATAAAGGAGAACTTCTGAACTGCTTCAAAAAGTGGCAAGAAAAAAATGAAAGATTTTAGGAATACCGAACGTGTTTAAACACATGTTTCTAACAGCATTATGTAAATGCAGCACTACCACCGGACCCAATGTACTGTCTATATCAGAACAGACCATTTTACCCAATGGATAAGAGGCTACAGCTTCATCAGAGAAGCAAAGCTACTTCGGGCCGCTCCCCACCCCACGCCGCAGTCCCTCTGGGCCGGGCAGTTGGCGGCAGTTCATAGATCACTGCAGCGAAACTTTTCTCACATCTAGAGCACGTACATCCTCTCTCCATGTGATAATTTCCAATCTTGTTATTGAACTAATAAAAAAAGGTACTGGGCAGTTATTACTTCCTGAGTTAAGCCAAGTTTGGATGAGACTGAGAAATCAGTACATATTCTGGTATTCATCAATCTTGACCTGCTATTTTTAGTGTACCTTATTTGTACTGAAGGGATTTAATGCAAAAATTGTCACATATAGTGAAAATACTGATATAAAGAGAATATTAGTATTTCTTTGTTTGTTGGGGTTAGTGAACTATTTGAAATTCTGTGTGTGAATCAAGACATTCAATTTCAATGAAATTCTGAATTGTATATATTTTGTTTCAGATCTCTACTACCCATGTGAATTTTCTCCCTGACTTACCTTAGAGAATTACCTTCCTTTAGTTTTAAATTTCAGAGCCATTTTAAACTCCAATGTACATGCTAGATATGTAAACACTTCAGGCAAGCGTAACAGAATTAATAACACCATGGGAAAAAAAATGAGAAGTCAGATGCTTGATAATAATTCCTAATTCTGCAAACAATCTCAAACTTAAAAATCACTTTAAGAACAAACTGCTGAAACATACAGAGAAGCCCAAGCATTTCCCCTGCAGTGCTGGCAGGAACAGAAATAATGATAAAATTCAATCAGCCATAAACACCTCCCCGGTGCCAGCATGGGAGTCTCCGTGTGGACTGACGTGGCAAGGGCCACGGCTATTTCTTTGCTCTCGTCTCTTCCCTGACTTCTCAGCTGTCGATGAACACAGAAAATTCTCTGATGTTTTCGCAGGATCAGAAAAAAAGACAACAAGGTTTCCTTCAGCAGCAGCTCAGGGCAAGTGATCGCTACCTGGCATACTTTCACTCACAAGAAGCTTTATCCAGTGGTACCAGCTTCAGTTTCTATTGCGTGAATTTTGACTTTCTTGATTTTCACACATTATGTATTATTCATACAAGTTAAACCAATGATTTTCATATCTTTCTCTTTGAATAAAATCAAACACAATGGCCATAACCAGAAGTATTCCCTACGTTTTCAAAGAATGACTCCTCCAGAGCTATTTTGACCCTCTGCTCTGCATGTCCTACAGACTGAAGAAAATACTGCATATTTAACTAGGTATTGTGAGATATAAAGAGAATATACCAGAAAATTAGACAGGGCCTTTTTTCAGTAATATTTTTGGGGTGTCCTTCCTGTTTCTGTTCTGCTTGTCCTCGTGGGTGGCCATCCTTTCTGTGGTTCAAAGGCAAGAGATGGTTGTGTCATATCTTATTTGAGTTGGTATCTGCGGAAGCAGGAACATTCTATGTTCATTCAACTCCCACAAGCTATTCTTAGCAAGTTTCCGAAGCTTAGTTACTCAAAACAAACAAGTCTTTTTCTTCACTGATGTGCCATGGATCTCACAATTTAACCTTAGTCTCAGAAATTATTTTACTTACAGTGTGAATCAATTTCTGAATTACCAGGAGGATTTTGAAGGGATCTTATTCCATACTTTTAAATGCTTGGTATAGCTTGTACCACTCTTCCTTAGGAAGTCTGAAAAAATCAGCTATCCCTGGAAATCCATGTCTCAGCCTCTTCATGCACTAACTTATATTGCAATGTACACATGAAGTATAAAGTTAGGCACATGTCTATGTAATGAAATGTGTCAGTATTGAAAAAGTAAAATGAAAATATTCTAAATTCATATTATGATTGTATAGTTTTTTCCTAAAATGTACTTTCCTCTGGTATATTCCAAAGCACTTCTTGTTTTTGTAAACATTTATCCAGGTTATAGAGAACGAGAAATATTTGTTAAGATAGTTTATTTAAATTCAGATACTTAAAAATAAGCTTAGGACTAATCCATTATAAATGTGAAAAGATGAAGCTTTATAGACTGACGTATTTACTAGATCTTCTTGGGCTGATAAACATAAAAGAGAATTTGAAAGAATGCGTGGAATTTTAATTTGTGATTTCAGTCAGTACTAGGAAACTTATTTTAGTTTAATTTTGTGTTCTGAGATATGTTATACAGAAATCTTATTACTTTGGGAAGACACCTGTGCCATTATAAAGTTTTAGTTAACAATTTTAGTGAAAAAGACCCAATTTAGTATCACTAGTATTTTAAAAATTAAAAAATAGGTTTTTATTAGCAAAAATTATAACTCATTTTGGAATTAAGTATTCATGCTAAGTTCTCCATCTACAAGTTATAACTACAGTATTAATTTTATAGTTTGAAGCAAATATAACTGTTGAAAGAAATGTATGATTCTATGTCGGTGACTTTTTTGACAAGAATACTATGTGTAATATGAATTTTGTCTCAAGGGAGCCTGTACAGTATAAATCCACTATTTGCATTTGTTTCCATGACTATGAGGCTGAGTCAAAGATATGTAGGTCAACAGCACTTGTACTATAAACTGTGTGACCTTGTAGTACTTTACTTGTATATTTGGGCAACTTAGAAAACTTCCTACAACTTAGAAAAATTTCTACAACTTAGAAAACTTTAAGCTTCTAATTTCAACATTACCCAGTTCACTCATCCACTTAAGCACATATCAAGCACACAGGTGCTATGTTGGAAACCCTGAACAAAGACAGATGGAAGTCCCATTTCTTCTGGAGCTCACAAACCATGTACATATGTATAATCTATGATGACTAAGCTTGATTGTGTCAAGTTGGTTGGTTTGGCAGCCATATAGGAACTGATGGAGTACACTTGTGATTGCACCTTGCTGCATTGTGGGCGTGTGACTGTATCTGGTCCCTTGCACCTTCTTCTTTGACACCATTTCTGTTTTTTTTTGTTTTGTTGTGGTTTGGTTTTTGAGACAGGGTCTCACTTTTTGTAGTCCAGGCTGGCCCTGAGCTCACTATGTAGCCCAAGCAAGCCTTGAACTCAGCAATCCTCCTGCCTTTGCCTCCCAAGTGCTGGGATTACAGGCGTGAGCCACCACGCCTGGCTTGACACTATTTCTAGATGCCATGATGGTAGTATCTTTGCTCTGTCACAGCCTTTCACCAAGATGTATCTGCCTTAGAGCAGCTGATGTTGGACTGAACCTCCTAAAACCTTGAATCAAATTCAAGCTCTCCTCTTTTAAATTATGGGTGTCAGGCATTGTTGTCAGAAAAAAGAAAGGCAACAAATGAACATCTCTCAATGTGGCAGAGTTATTGATGTTGGAGCAAATAAAATTAGACAATGTAGCCGGGCATAGTGGCTCACGGCTGTCATCCCAGCACTCGTGAGGCAGAGCCAGGAGGATTTCTGAGTTTGAGGCTTGCCTGAGCTACATAGTGAGCTCAGGGCCAGCCTGAACTATAAAGTGAAACCCTGTCTCAAAAAAAAAAAAATCAGGAAAATCTCAAAATCTCTGTAAACAGGACGTGATCCAGCATGAACACTGATAGATAGTAAAATGAAATAAAGCCTACTAGAGACCTGGGAAAAGAGCTTTTCTGAAAGTGAAAAATGAAAAGGCAATGGCAAGAAGTTAAGAATGAGCTTGGCTGCACCTGGAATGAAGAGAGATGAGTGGGATTGAATGGGAGTAAGTAAGAGACAAAGCAATACCAATTTGAACAAGTAATCAGGTTAGAAAATGAACAAAAGACTCAAATAGACATTTCTCAAAAGAAAATATACAAGTAGTCAAGGAGTTTAAGAAAAAAATACTCATCACTGATCAAGAAAAAAGTGCAAATTAAAATTCCAATGACAAGGCAAGACCCTGTCTCAAAAAGCTAAAAAAAAAAAAAAAAAAAAAAAAATTCCAATGACATATCTTCTCAACTCACTTAGAATATTACGAAAAAAATCAAAAGTTACAAATGCTGATGAGGACATGAGAAAAGAGAGCTCTTATACATTACTAGATGGAATGTAAATTAGTATAGTCATTATGGAAAATCATTTGGAGGTTTTCCAAAACTCCAAAAATAAAAATATCATGTAACCCAATAATTTTACTACTGGATATATATCCAAAGGTAACAAAATCAGTATGTTGAAGAAACACCTACTTGGTATGTTTGTTGTAGAACTATTCACACTAGCCAAGATATAAAATCAATCAATGTGTACAGCAATAGATAAATAAGGACAGTATTATATATATATGAATATTACATATCATTGAGCTATTAAAAATAAAGTTTGTCTTGCAGCAACAAAGACTCATGAGCATCCCATTATGCAAAAGATATTTATTCCATCTCTAAGTGTTTCCAAAATCCTACCAGTTTCAATATTGCTCAAAAGTTCAAGTCTAAAGTCTCCTCTGAGATTTAAGGCAAAGTATTAGCTGCAAGACCCTCTACAAATGAAAATTAAATCCTTCCACACAATGGGTACAAGATAAACATTCTCATCCTACCTGGTACAAATAGGACAGAAAGGAGTGGGACCAAAACATGATTGAAATCCAACTAGGCAAGCATTAAATCCTGTAGCTCCATATTTAGCATCTGGTGCAGAAATGTCAGGATGGAAACTCCAAAGACCTTCGGCGGCTCTGCCCACATCGTAGTACCACTGGATGTAGCTCCCATGGCTTTCCCTTTGGACTGCCTCTGCTCACTCTTTGCACTTTTCCTGAGATGATCCACATTTCTTGCCTCATTAATCTTCTGGGGTCTCCATTGCACTTTCAGCTTCACATTGACAATTTTATAATCTGCCTTCCCTGGAACATACTGCCTGGGCCCCCAAGTCTTCTTCTGAAATCTATGTGAAAGTTTTCCTGATCCCACAATTCTTGCATTCTGCCCGTACCTAAAACTAGAACCATGTGGATGATGCCAACAGCTTCCATCAGCTGGAGCAGTAGCCAAGCTTCCTTCTCTCTGGGCTGCAGGAGCAAGGCCCTTGATTGCTGAGCACTACGAACCCACTACAAATTTCCTAGGGCATCACCATTCTGGAACATGGTACTCTGGGGCTTTCTTCTTACAGCAAAGTTGTTGACCTTTGCTATTTTGAAGCTGCAAAGTGTGGAGTGCTATTGATTTTTTTGTGATGCCCTTAGGCCATCTTTTCTCGTGTCTGGTTCCTTTTCAGCAACCAAGCTCTCCTCTGCTCCATCTTTACAGATTATAAAATTAACTGGAGCTTCCTTTCTGGCTAAAAACAAAGCTTTTCAAACCATTCTTCTGGGCTCTTTGCTCTTGATCCTCCATACAGATCTAGCTAAAAGACCCCAAGAGCGACCATGCCACTCAATTATACTGCCTTGAATTTTCTTCCAACAGATTAGTCTGCCTCCCTTAATCTAAGTCTCAGGCAAATTCTCTAAACATGAGCAAAATATAGACAATCTTTCTGCAAGAAATAACAAACATGGCCTGAAGCTCAATAGCCAATGCAGTACTTCTTCATAATTGAAACCTCCTGAGCCTGGCCTTTACCAGTTCCATTTCTGTCAGGATTCTGGCCATCTGAACTCTGACCAGGATCTCTCATCAAGTTCAGCGTAAAGCATTCCAGGGCTGCTCCTTAAGCTGGTATCTCTTACCAACCTTTTCAAATTCTTCCTGCAAGCCAAGTCTAAATATCTCTGAACCACACAGTCAGGTATACTCACAGCAATGACCCCTCTTTTCTCTGGTATCAGAATCTGTCTTAATTACTTATAATGTTCCTTAGACAAAATAACCAAAATCCACAAGTTAAAGGAAGAAAAGTTTATTTTACTCTACAGCCAGGTCCCTTCTAAGGCATGGTGGCATTGCAGAAACTGTCTATAGCAGGGCAGGCAAGAAGCAGGGAGGTAGCAGGAAGCAGCAACAGCAAATCTCTTTTCTTTTTGTCCCATCCAGGCTCCAAGCCTTTAGGGTGGTGCTATCCATACTTGGGAGAGGTGTTCCTATTACCTACACCCAGAATTATGGTGAACAACTTGTGGTCTAATCTAGTACCATATACTCTTAATCCCAGTACACACTCTTAAATCTATCCACCTGTGAAACCCCCACTCATGAGCACAGGAGGCTTTGAGGGGACATCTGGTTACAAACCATAACCCACTAACAAATAAGTACAACTACTATGTTGATTAAAAGTTAATAAATTAGTAAATAATATTGAGAAAAAGGGACATAAATTCTCCCATCACTAGTACATAATCCTGACCCTATTGAATAATCTTAAATGTTGACAAAAATAATGATGTAGCGCACACATACTCAGCATGAATTTATATCCATGGATTTTGTCCCAAATTCCAAAGCAAAAAATACCTTTCAACATAACTGGCTGATCCAATATATATTCCATGATCATAAAATAGAAAATATATTTTTAATCTATAGTGAGAGTTCACCAATAGTCTTGAACACTTTGTTTTCAGTAACCATTGTGGAATATTCAGTGTTTTTTCTCTAGGGAAGTACTACATCCATTAAGATATCTATGAATTTTTCTGTGATAATTTCAGTTCAAGTCCAAGAATTTTGCAAATAAATGGGATGAGCTCATTTTTACTTCCAGGTATCTATCTGGGACACAGACCAAGGAAGCCTTTTCTGTGATTGACACCTATAGCAGCACTGGGAGCCAGGGATGTAGTTCAGTGGCTCTCTGCCTGCCACACAAGCACAAGGTCCCGAGTTGGAGCCCCAATACCTTAAAAATTATATATAATATATATTTTAAATCATATATTTAAATATTATATATGAAAATTTTATATCTATATATATATATATATACATATATGGCCAGTCATGGCCTTTTCCGGTTCTTTTCATGAAGTGTAAGACAATTAAACAGATTTAGCAATTTTTGTATCTTCATAAGTAAACTGTAAGAGTGTTTTCTACAATGAGGGCTCTATTTCTCATAGAATACAAAGAAAATTCAATTTCGCTGAGATTCAGAGTTGAGATTCAAATTCTTAGATTCAAATGCCATATAAATTAAATTACCTCATCACAAATGGAGAACTGACAGTAGCTGAGTTTTTCTTTTTAAATTCTAGGACCACAGTGCACTTGTTAGTATACAGTCAGCTGCTGATTATTAAAGCAATCATTTGGGAAAACAAATGTGGCATCTAAATATCAAATACCTATACATGTTATTGACTAAAATCAAATTTTGAAGTGAACTATACAATGCACAAACCATCCTAGGGAAAAGAACTAATCATTGGTGCCCACAAAAGATCAACATCATTATATATGGTACATGATTCTATTAACTTAACAAATCTCAGAATCACCTGAAACAGAACTGACACAGGATCCTGAGGCATCATATACCAGAAGGACACACACACACACGCACACCACACGCACACACACACACACACACACATTTCATTTAATATCCTTCATTTTCTAAATATTCTTGCTCACTTTTTTTTTAAGACAGATAAGTATAAAATAAAGCAGGAAAAGTGCCGGGCGTGGTGGCTCACGCCTGTAATCCCAGCACTCAGGAGGCAGAGGCAGGAGGATTGCTGAGTTCAAGGCTTGCCTGGGCTACATAGTGAGCTCAGGGCCAGCCTGAACTACAAAGCGAGACCCTGTCTCAAAAAAAAAAAAAAAGGCAGGAAATAAAGGAATGGGCTTATATTGCATTGGAAGCTTTTTCAGGTTCTATATGATGGTAAATGAAACAAAAATCCCTTTTCCATCACAAAGTCATCACAAACATTTTTTCTTGAGGCATATAACCTGAAGCAATATAGTGAAAAGGTCATATTTAATTCAACTGGTAAATCTCAGCTTCTATATTACTTGCTTAGTGTTCATCTTCTTTAGGTTTTTCTAAGGAAACTTATGCCAAACAGGAGAACAAGGGAAAAGGATTCTCCCCCTGGAACTCAGCCTTCCCCATCAAGATGTGAAATGTATGTTCATGAGAATGATCACCCAAAATTCCACAAACAGCTCAGTCACACTGAGAGGTATCCTTTTCTCTGTAAAAGTACATATTTACTGTCTCCTCTGGCTATAATGTCTGGCATTTTAGGACATATACACGTTAATGTAGAAGCTGTTTTGATTGTTCTTGTTTCCATGGTGAAAATAGATGGTTCGCTCATGTCTGCTATGGCCTTATCTGCCTCCTTCCATACTTCTTCCTCATCCTTAAGAATACTTGTCTAATTAATATCAAGAACATAGATACTGGATACTTTTAACCCCAGAAAGCACCTACAATTACTGTGAACAGTGAA
>PVIC010040043.1:0-16849 GCA_004025085.1 Thryonomys swinderianus | reverse complement strand
TTTTTTTTTTTTTTTTTTTTTTTGAGACAGGGTCTTACTTTATAGTTCAGGCTGGCCCTGAGCTCACTATGGAGCCCAGGCAAGCCTCGAACTCACAGCAATCCTCCTGCCTCTGCCTCCCAAGTGCTAGGATTACAGGTGTAAGCCAACATGCCTGGTAGAAAATCATCTTTTTCCTACTGACTTCTTTTACTAATATATGGCAGCTAGAAGAAAGGCCAGGATAAGAGAGAAGAACCAAGAGACAGGTGCCAGTATCCAGCAGTAGGCTTGCTTTTTTCCCTCTATAGTCATGATTACCTGGGCTCCTCCATGGAGATGACAATCTGTCCAGAGGGAGAAGACAGAGAGTGCCCAGACCCTTTAATCTCATTGGACCAGCTGGTAGGATGGGTCTGAGCACTGGAACCTTTGCCTCAGAGGGCAGTTTCTCTTCTAGTGGTCACCTTAGTAAACAAGTCATGGACTAGGGGGCCTCTTGTTGCAGGTTTTTTCTAAGTGGCCTAGCTCTTTGCAGAGTAGCAAATGGGCTGAATCATTGAGCTCTTCTTGGAGCCCCAAGAATCAGACCTAAAGTCTATTTTTCTAAGAGCTGCTGCTAAGGCTGTAGCTTCCTCTCATTTCCTCTGTCTCTGGTCTTTGGCCCCCTCTTGCGCTCTATTATAAAATACCTTATTTTCCGACTCAGTAACAGTAGATGGAGTGAGTCTTTTACCCTCAGGTTTTAAAAGACAAGGGTGAGTGTTAAGTGACAAGGGCGGGACGCCTCAGTAAGAGGCTCACATTTACATTTTGAAAACAAATAGGAACTATTTTTCAATGCAAAGAAATTTTCAATGTAAGGTGATTTTGACCATTTTAAAAAATAATATGCTATACCTGGGTACAGAGAAGTATTAATCTGCTTGTTTTTAGCATGTGAGGGTTTCAAAGGAGTAAGAGACTCAGATTTGGAGTTCCGAACCTGAAACAAGAGAGATGAACCAGCGTCCAGTGTCCCTGCTTGATTCCTGTGCCCCTAGGGCATTCTTAGGCCATCCCCCAAGCTTTATTACACGCCAGGGCAGGTAGCTACCAATTGGAGAGAGACCCCAAAAATAATACCAGACTGGACTATCTACCCTTTACCAGCACGTGATCTTATTTTCTTCCAGAACTCACATCTTTACTCTAGTGAGCACTTTCAGGGTAACAGAAACAAAGAGGAAGAAGTCATTTTATTCTTCCCCTCTTGTTCTATGCCCAGTTTAAAGCATGCTTTCAGTGCCAGTGCTGGTGAACTAAAGGTATCATGAAATATTGCCGACAAACTGAGAGCTTTGCTTAGACTGTACTCTGTCCAGTGCCAGTGCTGGTGAACTGCAGGTACAAATATTGTTAGCAACCAAGAGATGTAAACCACTGCTTTTTAGGTTTCCTGAGGTCAAGAGTCAAATTAGAATACTTTTTGCAAAAGAGATCCCCTCTAGAGGCAGAGATTCCACCCTTGCAAGCTCTGAGGCATTTTAGTCCTCCATCTAGTCATTTAGGTTAAGTCCTGTTGAGGGTGGACTAAGTGGGGGAGGACGATTGATTAGACCAGTCTGTCATGTGCCAGTGCTAAATGGTAGACTTTGTGTCCTTGGACACCTAGGCCTTGTCATCTGTTAGTGGCCCCCTATTCCCAATTAGATGCAAAAAAGTTTAAGGGGAGTTTTGAACTCACTAGCAGAGAGAGAAAATTTAAATAAAATTTAAGCCATTTAAACATCAAAGAATTACCATACAGCATTCTATAAGTCCATAGTCAAAGTTTTAAGGTCCACTACTTGTTGGTAAAGGTTTTTTTCTTGTCTTTTATTTTAGCAAATATTTGTTTATACATGTCACGTGGGGTCCTGTCTTGCTAGTAGAGAAAGAGGTCCAAACCTGTAGCTTGACTCGTAATGGAGGCCTTTGGAAAGGGCTCTGCTGGCATTGTTCAGATTGCTCTGAGGTAGAAGACATTTGATGGTCACTGACATACTACTTTATCTTTCCCCTCACTGAGGAGCCCAGGTAGGGGGGAGATGTAGAGACTTTCTGCTGATTACCCAGATGGGCTGTCACGAGCCAGCTTCCTCTGAGGAACCTTTGGAATATCCACCAGAGAATGGCTGTGGGCAGGACTTCTCAATTGTTGCCTCAGTTTCCAATAGTTCCATGCAATCAGAGATCTGTCTCAAAAAGGAATCCAGTTGCTTATCTGGTCAACATTCCACTCATGACTGGAAGTAGGGATTCACCAGAATGCAAATGGAGAAAACTGTCCTCTGCTTTGAGAGTGGCAGTGGCCCTAGTGGGGCCACTATTTAATAGCAGACAGAGTGGCCACTATTTGTTTAACATTCTATAAGGGACAGATAAAAGCCTGAAGAGATCTATCTTACAGCATTTTAAGCAACCCAGTACAAACATGCAATACAAGAATAAAACATTTTTATTTATTTATTTATTTATTTATTTATTTTTTAGTTTTCCGAGACAGGGTCCTCTTTTGTACTACAGACTGGCTCTGAACTCACTGTGTAGCCCAGGCTAGCTTTGAACTCACAGCAATCCTCCAGCTTCTGCCTCCTGAGTGCTGGTGTGAACTACCACACCCAACATTGTGATATGTGATACCAGGGATCAAACTCGAGACCTTGAACTTGTGAGGCAGGTGGTGGAACCACTGAGCTAAATCTCTGGCCCAATAGAATGTATTTTTAATGAAGGACAATGCACCATAAGAGAAATAAACAGTTTGCAAACATTTAAAGCATACAACAAAAATTAAGACACTTTGAAACATATGCTAAAACAAAGACCAGGATCTGTAGAACAAGAGTTAGAACTTATGAAGCAAAGTTACAATCTATGTAGAAAAAGGCCAACTTAGAATCATGAAAGAAAGAAAACTCTTACCTCTGTCCAGTAATCTCAGTGGAAGACTTCCAAAATGATACGGGTGAGCAAGGCCTAGCTCCTGACCTGCTAGATACCTGAAACATGAGTTCATGTTCTCTAAAATCAAAGAACAAATATTAGGAATGATGGAGGTTAACAGTTGGAACAACTTTATTGAGAAAGAAAACCTCTGCCTGAGAGAGAGACAGAAGGGGCACTTGAAGGAGTGAGCCCTGGTGTTTGTTTTCTTAAAAGTAAACAAATACATAAAGAGGAAATAAAGGAAGGCTGCATGTGAACTAATGTTCAGGTACCACAAAGCAGAACTGTTAGCACTTTTACTTTAAAAACCTGAAGCCCATGAGAAAAAAATGTTTTAGGAACGCAAGGATGTCTCATTCATTTGTTTGCTTGAGGTTGCAGATTTTCATAGTTCCAATACCAGGAACTTCTGCATGAATTTCATCTAAGGCTCTAAGGTTTATGTGTGCCCCCTGACTAAACCTCATAACTTTATGTCTTGGTTACAAAGAGTAGTGTGACAGAGTAAGAGAGGCAGGGCAAGAGTAAACAGTAACTAAGTTTTGAGATCAGAGAGCCTAGTTTTAGTTCCTAACTGCCACTTTCCAGAAAGGAAGCTCTGAGCAGGTTATCTTTCCCTTCTGAGCATAATAAAATGATATACATCATTACTGGTTGAGCCTGATAAAATAATAAATGACCACATTGCAAAGGGCTTGGCACATGACCCATATTAAAAAAAATTAGCAAAACATAATTGTGAGAAAGAGGACTAGAACAATAAATAAGAATAAGAATAAAAAAGCATCACATTTCAAAAAAAATCCTGGGAGATTCGGGTTGGGTTTTGATTCAAGATTGCTAATAAATTCTGGAATCTGTAGGAGTTCTTCACCCTTCATCATGTGCCTTCATGTTTGCCTTGTTTGTTTCTTAGTTTCCTAGTAAACATTATAAGGAAGTACAACCATATTTTAGATGAGTCAAGAGAGAGATTTAGCTGGAACAGCAAAGAGGAAGCTACTGCATTCCTGATGAAGGCTGCCTCCCAGGCCTTATAGGAAGAGGTAAATTAGATGAGGGGAGTCAGGGACACAGGGCTGGGAAGAAGAACTTTACATTTATTGAGCAGCTACTCAGAACTAAGAACGATGTTTAGTATTTGGCAAAGAACAGGATAAGGTTGGGTGATGCTACATCTAGTTTAAAAATTACCAAGACTGCATACACTCAATCAAGCCAAGCTCATGGGCTGGCAGTGAATGAAAGGAGCTCAAGAGAACCCTGAGACACATTAGTAATCCTACCCTCTGCCCCCTTGCTCAAAGGGAGTCTTGAATGGCCATGCTCTTACAGGCCTTCCCAGCAACAGTCTATAGGACTTCAAAAGGTCTGACCTGACCCTTGGTGCCACCTCTATCCCAATGCTTCATTTACCAGTCCAGAAAAGTACAGCAAAGCATGTCATCAACTTCATGTCTTCTGGGAGCCAGTGCCTCTACGTGGGGTCCTGTGCATTACCCAGCCCTTCTCTGCTGTTTATCCTGGGGTTTCTGGGAGTTTCCCAAATCATCTCCAGTTTGCCTGTAATGTGCCCTCTTCCTCGCCATTCTGCTGCCCCTCCAGCTCCCTTCCGGCAAACTCATGGGAAGGTGCCAGGGTTCTCTCTCCCAGTGTGTGAAAGCTCCTATTGCTGAGGCCCCTGGTCCTGATCGGCAACTGGTATTGTGCAAATGGACAGTCCAGTGATGGAGTTATTCTCCGGGTGGTGGCAGCAGATCCAAGAGGTGGCTGTTGATAGATGGCGGTCCTGGCCTGAAGTTGACTCCTTGGTGACATCTGAATCTTCAAGTGTTCAATGCTTCATCTTTTGTCTTCCTGCTTTCCTCAAATAGAGAATGACAAACAATCCCAGAACTGGAGCCACATGTCCCCAAATGCGTGTGGCTCAGCATTGGTCATGTTTTTCCAATTATCCCTTGATCTGAATGCCACAGTTAATACGCGCGTGCACACTCACACACATACTCAGGACAATTTTTAACCAGACATCCAGGCTCCTCTTTTCCCAGAACCCCATGGCCCTTCAAGACCTTGTCCCACCCTACTCTTCCATCTCCACTTCACAGTCCCTGCAGCCCCCTGGCCCCTGGGCTCACCCTGGCTCTGGTAAGGCCACTCTCTCAAGACTGGATGTATTTATTTTCATGTTGCCTGGAACACTTTCCCACCCATCTCAGGATTTCTAAATCCTTAAGGCCCAGGATGAGTCTATCCACCACAACAGCTCCCCAAGGCTAGACCTTCCACAGTATGCAAGTGGTAAAACAAGCACCTTCTAAGCTTTTTAAATTGGACACTACCTATTAAAAAAACTTTAAAAGTAATATTTTGGGCTGCTAACACAGGAATATATGTTCACTGGAAATACAGATGAAAAAGTAAAGAAAGTAAAATGCCCCATTTTCTCTATCTAAAGTTAGGACCTAAAGGGAAAGCTCTTTCTGTCTGTCTCTCTCCCTCATTTAAAAAAAAAAAGAATTGAAGTCATACATATGGCTTTATGACTGCTTTTTTTTTTTTAACTCGGCAGTGAATTGTGAGCAGCTTTTCCCAAAGAATCCCTTTTTTAATGTCTAAAGATTTCATGAATGACCACATAAGAGCACTTTAAAAAACATTTTATTATGGAAAATCTCAAATAGACAAAATTGAAGACAACAGTACCATAATATTCCATATACATGTCATCCTGTTTCAATAATTGTTAACATCTCTCCTAGTTTCTCCATTACCTCCCCTTTTCTCCTTGATTATTTTAAAGAAATCCTAGATATTTTATTTCACTGTTAACAGCATTTGTCTTTATAAGATCTGCTGTATGAGAAAATGTACAGCAACCTAAAGATGGTCTACATTCAGGATGACTTTTATATGAATCTGTGTTTCATTCATGACAGCAACATTGATGATTTGAAAAATAGTCACACATATACGTGCAAGTTGTATTATTTATTCAGCCTTCGGTCTAGCTTGTAGGGCATCTGGATGTACAGCTCCCTTGCAAGAGTTCCAGCCCACAAGCCAGGCACTGCTGGTCTGATCCACTAACTCAGACATTCAATCAAACTCTGCCTTGCAGTTACCTCCAGTTGGTTTGCACATGTGAGATTCCTCTCCTAACTCCCCCACTCCACTGTGAAGTCTCACCAAAATCAAGCCAGCTTCTGTCCGGCACACAGAGCTGTAGGTATCCCTCTAAATCCAGGTCATAAAATTGCTTCTCAGAAGAGTTTTTGAAAGCCTCAGAGATCACATTCTGTGCTTGAGAAAACCAAAGCTGGGGAGGAGAAAGATTTCCTCAGAAGCAGAGCTGGACTGGATTCTCACGTCTCCTCTTTCTCAAGCTTTTCTTTCCATTTTATCACACTGCCATGTAGGCAGAATTTTACCCAGTGGACAAGACATGGGAAAAATGTGGCCTTGAGAATGGCATATTTAGTATCTTTGCTGAATTCCCACAGCACAGCTTTTTGAGAGGGCTTCCAGGGAAGTCTGGGGACTCAATCCTGTGCTCACCTCTTCCTTTTAGGTCTCCTGCCAAAGGAGTCATAAATATAAGGATGCAATTGCAAAAGGAAATAAAGGAGCAGTTTAGCAGAAACAAGTGTCCACTCTGTACCCAATGCATGACTTTTCCTATAAGGTGAGCTGAAGTGGGGGGCCCTTTCCTATAAGCTCAAGGGGCACTCCATCTTCCAAATCTCCAATGCCTCAGTGGCTGTCCTGGTGGAAGACTGCTTTCTCATCCAGCTATGGGCTGGCAATGCCCCCTCCCCCAATTATAGGCAAACTATGACAGATATGGCTGCTTTTGTCTCCAGGAGCCATATTATAGCATAGAAAGAAGAGTGGGCAGAAAGTCAACGGGACCTTCGGAGAAGGCTGAGTCCCAGGAAGTGAGAGAAAAAGGAAGATGGGACCTGTATACTGTAAATCCACCCATTGTGAAGCCTGCCCAGGTAAATGTCTAGCTCTGACAAGAGCAACTCTTCTTCCAAGGGACAGAAAGGAGGAACATGAGGGGAGGTCCAACACAGTGCTCCACAACATCTCACAGATCAGACAGAAGTGGGATGCACACCCCTCCCTCTGTGAGTCACTCTGTACTGTGAGGAGTCAGCATTTTCTGTAGCATATTGAAGAGTTTAATGTGGACTATTTGGATTACCATCTACAGTCACTTTGTTAACACTGAGTCAGGCTGATACCTTTGTGAATTGTGGCGCTGTTTATGAACTATACTTCGATTTAATGTGCTGCAGAAACCCTACATAGGTCTGGGTGAACGGAGGCTGTGCAGTGACTTCCGCCACCTGCAAGCAGCCCGCCTGCCACCAGACCCAGGCCAGCTGACCCAGGGACCTCCATCCACCCCGAGTGGTTCTGGGTAAGCACCGCAGAGGCTGCCCAATGACTTCTGCACCTGCAAGCAACCTGCCTGCCACTGGACCCAGGCCAGCTGCCCCGTGGGACATCCATCCACCCCAAGCGATTCTAGCCCACCCGCCATTGGACTCAGGCCAGAAGCCTCATGGGAGCTCCATTCCTGTTTGCACAAGTCTGGGTAAGCGCCACTTAGGTTGTGCAGTAATTTACAGTGTTCACCAGCACAACAAATATAAGAAAAAATTCAAGAACCCAGCCACAAAGATCACCACCACAGGGGAATTCAGGGAAAAGGGAAATGGAGCAAAATGAAGCTCAGTCTCCAGGACTCTGAACTGGTAACAAAAGCAGATCTACTAGTATGGAAATCAGAACTGACCTTTGAGATGAAAACAGAGATGCTGTCCACAGTGAAGGACTTCATTAAAGAAGAGATCAGGAACATCATAGAAAACCTACAAATTTATTTCTTACCATTTCTTTACTTCCTTCTACCAAAATGTTCAGATTCAAAGACAAATTTTCTTCATCCACCTTCCATCCTTTTCTTGCTTTCTGCCTTCTGTCTATATACAACTTTTAGGTAGAGACAGTGGGTCAGATTCAATGTTTAGCCCAGGCTTTCTATAGTTCAGAGACTCCCAAATTGAGTAAGTAGGTTGGATGGAATCAGGAGGAGAATCTCCTCAAAAATGCAAAGCAACAGTGTAAATAAATAGTGGGATCAGTCCTTAGACTGTTTGATGCCACGTGTCCTCACCTGACCACTGAGGAACAGGTGCTAGTCAGTCACAATAACAGCACAGAACAAAAGCTTCTGACTTGGAATCTTATCAGCAGAAATGTCCCCACTCTTGATTTGAAGCCAGGAAACTGGATCATAAAAGATGGGGCCATTGACTTTTTAAGGTGTCTAGAACCATCTTGAGAATCCTCATGAATCACAAACATTCTAGCACTTTCCTTCCATTCAGTAGAATCTCTCATACAATGTCATATGTAAAGGCAGACATGGACACACACACACACACACACACACACACAATGGTGTGGAGTTCTTCATCCATCTGATGTCCTTCTACATACTTGTATCCCTGCCTACACTCTCTTCTTTAGCCCTAAAAAGCTGAGTGTACTCAAATGAACTTAACCATCTAATTTTTTCAATTGACCATAAGGAACATTTATCAAGTACCTACTAAGTTCCCAATTTTGAACAGGTATTTTTGGAAATGGAAGAAAAGAAAAACACACAAAGCTGCTTCCCCTTAAAAAGACTGTATCATGGTTACAAGAGATAAACTTCAGAAAGCAAAGTGAGATTATGAATGGTATACAGAGAGATTTGAGTTCTATGTCTAGTGGAGCTTAGAAGCCCTAAAGGAGGTTAGAGGGCATTTGTGAGATGAGTCCTGGAAGAGCCAGGGATGGGCCAAGAAAACAAAAGAGTATACAGAGGCAAAGAGGGGAAGGTAGGCAGTGGCCAGGAGGTAGGAAGTAGCCCAGCCTGCTGTGGAGAGGGAGAGGGCCAGGCCTTGGTGGAGGCAGGTGCGTAAGTAGCAGAGAGTGATCAACAGTCTGGTTAGGAAACCGTCAATTCCAGGGCCCTGCGTCAGACACTTGTAGGACACTCAGCCTGGCATTTTTTCTGGAGAGGTAGGGAATTTGGGTCTGCATGTATTTTTAGCTTCTTTTCCGCCCTCTTCTGAGCAATGATTCTAAGAGCTTGCAGCCTGAAGTCATCTGTTTTCCTAGTCCCTGTTCCAGGGAAGCAGATGCCAGTACCACCACCTCACACGGAGGCTGCTGCCGCCCCGGCACTGACCCCAGGAGCGCGACGTGTCCTGGACCACAGGAGCAGCCTGTGGGAGGGCGTCCCATGGCAGGCACAGCCGTCCTGTTCTCTGCCAGGATGTCACCACTCTGTTCTGGCATAAACCTAGAGGAGATTTCTGTGAGGTCTGTGTGAGGCCCCCAGATGCCTGTCCCCAGTGCCAACATGGGAATCCCTCAGGTTGGAAAGCTGTGGAGGGACATGGAAGACTGTCTAGGTCTGCCTAAGCCCTGGTCAAAGGGGATTCTGCCCTCCTGCTCTCTCTTCACGCCTTTGGGCTCTACTTCCTCCTTCCCTACCACTGCTGTGGGTGTTTTGGAGACTCTACTTTCCCTAGCTAAGCATCTGTAGGACACCCATGGCCACAAGCCAATGAGGAGGGCTCATTCATTCCTTTGCCTTCTAATCCTATGCCCCCCCCACATTGTCAAGTCCCAGGAGACATGACTACTGGCAAACAGTCTACTGCAGTTTAGCAATGCATAATCTTCCCTCCAAAACTTAACTCCTTCTACCACCTTATTTCTGTCAGAAACACCATCAGGTTTCTCCCAGACTACACCTCCTGTTTAACTCTTATAGCTAGTGAGACAACAAGACTGTTTAATTTCTTTTCAACATGTGTTTTGCATTTTTGATACATATACCATTTCAATCCCAATAGTTCTCACTATTGCTTGGCTAGATGATGCCAGCAGCCTCCAGGTGGTCTCTCTCCTCAATCTCCATAGATATGGCTGCTCTATAATGCCACTTCCCACCCCTTCAAGGTCTTTACTAGTTCAGCTCCTGCTCCCTCCTGTTTAGCTTTAACTTCTCCCTTCCCCCAGTCCTTTCCTCCACTCTAGGGAATTGAGATTGCTTACCATCCCACGAACATGAATGTATCAAGTTTATTCTTGTCTCACGGTTCTATACTGTGGTTTACCAGCCTTCTTCCTATTGCCTCATTATTTTTCAAGTTGTTAACAAGGGTTTAATTATCCAATAACAAACGACTTCATTTCCTAAGTGTATTCCTGCTTGTAATTGTCCTCAGAGACAGCTTTTGAGTCATAGTAGAAAATCAATCTTCTTGTTAAAATGTTTACCTGTTATCTTTCTTTTTACCAGTGTGGTATCATCCATTGTGGTAAAACAGATTTCTTAGTTGGGGTCTCAGAAAAGCTAGAACATGGCATAGGTAGACCTAAAAAGACTTGTTGAGGGAAATGCCTGTGAAAGATATAGGAGAGGAAGACAGCAGCTGAGGAGAGCTCTCAGACAGCAGTATGGGTCTGAGCCCTGTGGATGAGAGAAGGGCTGAGGAGGGAAAGGCCAAAGGCTGCAGTGAAGTTCTGGAAAGTTTCATCTCTGATGAGGAGTCTGCTGGGGAATCCCTGAGCCAGTGTCACCTGGCTGAAGAGTTTCCTATCCAGAACTGGGTTGGCACTGGGACTCTTGCTGTGGTGGGTCACTGGCTGGAGTAGCCCTAGGGAGGCTGGCACAAATGCTGACAGATCAGAAGGGCACTGGTAGGCAGTGTTTGTCCATATGCTCACCACAGCATGAGTCCATGAAAAGCATTTGAAAGTTTACTGAATAAAGATTGGAAGAGGACTCACTTATACTCCAGATCATTCCAAGGTTAAAAATTAGAGCCAAGGGCCAGAGATTTAGCTCAGTGGTTCCGGCGCCTGCCTCGCAAGTGCAAGGTCCTGAGTTTGATCCCCGGTAACCACATGTAATGCTGGGCGTGGTGCCTCATGCCCACGAGCAATCAATACCACGTACCACAGTGCTGGGCGTGGTGGCTCACGCCTGTCATCCCAGCACTTGGGAGGCAGAGACAGGAGGATTGCTGAGTTGGCAGCGGCTTGCCTGGGCTACATAGTGAGCTCAGGGCCAGCCTGAACTACAAAGCGAGACCCTGTCTCAAAAAAAAAAAAAATAATTAGAGCCAAAATTATTAGAATGTACTGTATATTTCTAAAGAAAACAATGTTGTGAAGAAAATTCATATTCACCAACACACCAGGGCATTATCACCCATCATTACACAATCCCTTACCAGTACCATCACCATTGCTATGATCACCACCATCACTACCACTATCATCACCATCAATTCATCAGCATTGCTACCATTATTGTTGCCACCATCACAACTATAACTACAATGTCCTTATCACCACTACCATCACCATTACCACCATCCTCATCATCACACCCCATCTCCATGACCACTAAACACCATCACCACTGTTACCACCATTACCATCATGTATCAGAGGGTCTGGGATGAGGAAAAGAAATCTGCTTGCAGTGTACAATTCTTGGCCTTTGATCCTGCCTTTGCCACTTGTTTGCTGGCGACCTTGAGTGAGTCTCTGTAAATTCTTGTTTAATTTTTCCATTGGGAAAATAATTCCAGTACATTTGCACTGCCATGCTGCTTTATGTGAAGGACAGAGTAGAATGAGATTATTGTAAGTTTGGCTAACTGAACATTTTGAACCCAAAGATCCAACAACCTTGCCTGATAGCTGACCATATTCAAGCCTTCATGAAAATAGTGGTCATGGTAGCAGCAGAATGGGAAGTGACCTTGCCCTGATTAGAATAGGGCAAGGACAATAGAAGAGATTTTATATTTTATACATTTCCTGTGGAGGGCAATAAATGCATTGCTAAACTCAAAGACCTTGGGAATAAGGAGAAAATTCTGTTTAAGTCTTGAGGATCAAGATTTGGCTAATACCTACTGAAGCCCAGGGAGGGTAAGGCGTCCCCCACTGACAGCACAGTTTTATATGGGTAAGCTAGGCCCTGTAATTCTTGGTAGTCAAGTGTTTTCTAGTGCTGCTGGAGGAGGACAGTGGTGGGGTGGGGCCTGTCTGGGGTAGGGACAGGAATGTTGCTAGAGTACAACTCAAGGGTGAAATGAAGGCCATAGGATTGGGTGATGACAGAGGCAGCTGCCACAAGCCAGAGTCCCAGCCACATCTGGGCTGCTGATTGCACAACCCAGCTGTCGGCTGGGCCTTCTGACTCCCCAGTGGGATACACTGGCTGGGAGTTGGGAGGGGGGTGGACTGGAGGTTTTGGGATAATTCAGCATCTGCAGAGGGGTCTGGTGAGTGCCTCTTCCTTTTGGAGGGTACCCTGGCTGAGGGTAAATGTTGGAGTAGGGAGTTTAAGAAGCTTGTTCAGTTTCAGTATTGCAGTTGGTCAGCTGTCTCTCAGAGACTCCCATGTTCCTGAAAGGGGAATTTCCACAGTTCCCTTCCCACCCGTCTTGGAGACTGGGCAAAGGTGGAGGGTGAACTAAGGGGCAAAAGGGAGATGGAAATTCCCTTAAAGTTGGCGACAGGATGGAGGTACCATGTACAGGATTGAAACTGCAAATCTGTGACTTTAAGTCCATTCCAGGAAGGAGGCATTCTTTGCTTCACCCCACCCAGTGCCCAAACTCCTGACTGGAGTCCTCAAGGGCTTTCTGTCCTCTGAAACCTGAAAGGGGTCCTGGTCCTCCATTCTCTCATCTGTCTGTATCCCTTATCCAGCCCTCACACATGCAGATCTAACAGCTGAGAGGAAGGCAGAGGCTGGAACCAACCCTGAGGGCCAGAGCCATACTGCACTTAGAGAAAAGAGTTCCCCTCTGCTTCCTAGTAGGACCCAGCTTCCAGAGGGAGTACGTACACATGATCCGAGAAGGGAGGAGCTGGGGAGGGGCCTTCCTTGCTCTCATTATCAGCAGAGCTCCCCTGGGACAGAAGAACACTGCAAGTAATTTTGGGGGCTTCACGTTTTTTTCCTGAGAACTGGCACAAGATGCAGAAAGTATTGTATTTCCTCAAGTCTAAGACATTGTGAAGAGCACTATTGGTGTAATAATGAGTTTTGCTGTTTTAGTGTTCAGTGAAGGGTGAGGAAGCCTTTGGGTGGGAATAGGGATGAATACCCTTCAGGGATTCAAGCTCTTTACTTTTATCAGCAGGATTTGGGGTTTCCAAAATGGAGCCAGATTTCCAGCTATCCAGAATTTTTTCTGCAGTGGTGGCTTTGATGGAGGTGAGATGGTTGAATGAGAAAGTGGAATTGTCCTTCTTTGTCCAAAACTTCATCACCAACTCACTTCTCATTCAAGAGGCTCAGTCTCTAAGGGCCAGAGGGCCCCAAGCTATGTTGAGATAGTGTTAGGGGCAGGAACACCAGTGAAATTATTCTGACTCATGACTGCATGGGAGATAAAGATTTCTTCTTCCTGTGGAGCCGAAATAGGTCTCCCTGGTTTGAATTCTACCCTTAGGGGTCTCACAGAATAAATTACGACCTTTAGAAAAATGCCACATCTTCTTAGATTTTTCTCTTCTTTTGGTGAAATTTTCATACCCAATTTTTTTCCTTTTAAACATGATTTTCAAATCCCTCCCTATCTGCATGCTTTTTCTGTTTGTCAACATCCTGTTTATAGGGCTGAACCCGCAAGTAACACCATACATCAAAGATGGTGTGGCATCCACAAAATCTTTTTCAATGATGATTTGCACATTTTTCCATTCTTAGACTGCACATATTTTGTGTCTCTCAGTTTATTTGTTTTCTACTAAACTTGTAGTCAATTAAAATTCTTATGTCTTTTGCATGTTAGTCTCCTATATTCTGGAAGTCTAGGTTTATCTGTTTACTTGAATCTCAGTTTAAGATTTTCCCCTGCACTGTGTTTTAAGTTCTTTATTTTGTTAGACTGACCTTAAAATCTCAGCCAGTATATTAGTTTCCTGTGGTAGATTTGACAAATTTTCATAAGCTCAGTGACTTAAAAACAACACAGATTTATTATCTTACAGGTCTGGAGATCAGAAGTCCAAAATAGGTTTCACTAGGCTAGGTGTGGGCAGGGGTATGTTCCACTGGAGCCTCTAGGAGACAATTTCCTTGCTTTTTTTCCGTTTCTAGATTACTTATTTTCATTGGCTCATGTCTCCTTCCTTCATTCTAAACTCAGCACCACAGCATCTTCAAACCTTTTCCTAAATATACTTCCATCATCACATTTCCTTCTCCTATTCTTCAAAACAAAGTATTTTGAGATACATTTGGCCTATCTACATAATCCAGGATAATTTCTCTTTCTTGAGGTGTTTAATAGAATCACATCTGTGAGATTTCTTTAACCATGAAAAGTAACATGTATGAGGACTTGGACACTTGAGGGGGGTTCACATGAACCTGTCAAGATATTGGCTCCTGGTTCTAGAATTTAATATTTTAATTACTGGTGTTGTTAGTTATAGCACACATCAAATTGATTAGAATCCAGTCATTATTTTCTTTCAGACTATTGAGGAGACTGCTGAGGAAGATAGGGATTAGAAAAGAGTGAACACTAGAAGCCATCTTCAGGGTGACACTGATCATAAACACTCTTACCTTGTAAGATCAGTCATGCAGTTAAACTCTGTAGAGAGCTAACCTCTTTTTATTCCACTTCTTCCTTTTGGTCTTTCTGTTATGGACACAATTTGTACAACTATTGTATTAAGTTCCAAAATGCAGATCACACACACACACACACACACACACACACACACACACACACACTTCTTATTTTTTCTTTCTTAAATTTCTTTTTCCTTTCTGTTTCTATATTCTTTTGTGTTATATGAGGGCCTAATATTGTTTCAGCTCTCTTATTTGAAAGATACAAATTTCTTTCTTTCTGAACAAGTCCTACTTTTTTTTACATTATTGCTTGATAATGTCTACACTGCTCAGGATATCTACTCTAAAGTACAAGGAAGAAACAGCTCCTAAGTCTTATATGTTAATTTCCTGCATTTTATTCCCACATATGTAATATCTCAAAATTAATCTTCACAGTAATTACTGTTTCAGAATCAATATATGCTTAAATTTACCTACATCCTGATTATTTAATTTGCTTGGTGTGGTTTCTCACCTCGCACTACTATCTTCTGAGTTCAGTTTCTGTCTTCCTGAGAACACCTGACACATTTCTTACGCTCATATCTGAATTTTCCACTTTATTTTCATTTTTCATTCTATCTTGTAATTTAGGCAGCTTCTACTTTACAAATTCTCTCTTATCTGTGTTTAACATACCTGTCCATTGATATTTTAAATTTTGACAATTCTATTTTTAATTTCTAGGAGTTATATTTGCTTTATCTCCAAATCTATCTGCTCTTTTTAGAAAGTATTTTGTTCCTTATTTGTTTAGTCTTTAATAATTAAAGCATTTCAATTGCATTATCTTTCTGATAGTTCTATTATCTGAATTCTCAGAAGTCTTATCTAACTTGTTTACTAATTCTTGGTGTGATAAAAAATTTTTATCCCAAGTTTTACCTTCAGAGGATAAAGAAATGTGGTTTAATAAAAAAGGCTTTGAAAACAACAGAGAAGTAGGCGAGGGCCTGCTGGACTGTCATCTAAGATTGTGCATGTGTGTATGTGAGTGTTCATGAGTGTGCACACAGGCACTACTAAAACCACGTAAACAAGAGGACACATGGAAGAGAGTGGGAGAGAGGAAGAGAGGGCAGAAGCAGAGTCCTTAGTAGTGACAGGCTTAGCCTGGGTTGTTGCTGATGGAGGGCAGGAGCAGGGAAATGGTTCCAGAAGACCCAGCAGAGGCTGAAAATAAAAAATGGAGAAGAAACAAAATGCCTTATTCTAAGCAGAAATGAGCAATGAACACTGTTAGGCCTTGAAGGGTACTGTTCCAGTGGAGCACATCCACTTCCCCTTTTGCTTCAGGGAGGCCCCCTTTCATTACTGCAGCCTGGTAAGATCTCTCTCAGCCAGCAGCACCCAGAGCCCTAAGCTCTGGGCACCTGCTGCCCATTGGCATCTATTTCTGGTGAACCAGTTCCCATCCTATGAGGCAATGTTCCCCCAGAGAGCAGGCCCCAGACTCAGAGTCCTGACCCTGAGGTCAGCACTTCCCAGAAGTCTGCTCTGACATTGCCCTGGTCTTCACCTCTGAGTTGTCCCTGACTCACTCTGGTCCTTTCCTCTCTGTCCCTCTACAACAGTCTTGGAAGCCTCAAGAGGCTGAGGTCTTTTCTGAACAGAGCATTTCGAGTGTCAGCGTTTATTTCCACCCACCCACAGGATGGGATTGTTTCAGTATGTCCTCCTTCCAATTAGTTGTGCAAACTCAATGTGCCTCAGCTAGAACTGCCGCAGCAGGACTGTGCTGTGGCGGTGCCCACCGACAGGAAGGAAGCGAGGCTAGCATGTCCCAGAAGGCCACGCTGGGTTAGCATTGGCGTAGTTGCCCCCCCCCCCTCACTCTTGCCCTCAGGCAGATCTCATTCAGTTGGCCCAGGGAAGACATGAGAATTCTGCAGAAAGTTCCATGAAGATAAGCAGTGTTAGGGACAGACAGACAGGGAGACGTGTGGAAGAAAGGAAATTGTCTGGTTTATGAAGATCTGTCCCTGGGAATTCTGCCATTAAAATTAGAGATTTGAACTGAGCTACATGGTCCAGGATAGGCACCAAGAAAGGATGATAAATAAGGGAGTGCTGGCCTGAGACTAAATTGTGACAGAAAAGAACAGAGGCCACCCTTTCCCACAGCAAGGAGACATCCTTATCTACTGATGTCTTCTCACTCCCTCA
>PVIC010040042.1:0-16837 GCA_004025085.1 Thryonomys swinderianus | reverse complement strand
AAAAAAAAAAAAAAAAAAAAAAAAAAAAGCGCGGTTCAAAGGGGCAGCAGTACTTATTCTGAGCAGCCAGAATTAAAACCTAAAATATTAACTTATGAAAACAGAATGCACAGCGATAGGCAGAATCAGGGGAGACTGAAACCCTAATAAAATGTCAGTCTCCAATCAACGTACAGTTGCCAGAGTGAGTTTTACCATGTATGAAACTCCCAGAACTGCAGAGGTCAGGGGAGCCCAGCCTCTGCACTGTAGTCTCCCAAGAGCATTTATGCAGAAAGTTCTGGAAGCATACTGAATACAAAGGGGGTCCCTGGGCAGGGGATCCTCCCAGGTAACAAGTGCAATGGCCAAATGCCCACAGGACAGAAGGCCTTTAAAACACCACTAGGCAACCCTGCCCCAAGGGTTACCCTGATGCCGTTACTAAGACAGTGAGGACAAAGGGTGGCCAGAGGGACCCAGGCAGGACAGGGACAGCCTGGGGCAGTGCTCACACTCAGGCACAGTCACACACACTTGCCGAGGGCACCTCGGAGCTCAGAGACGGTACTGAGGGTGCCTGTGACTGTCTCTACATGGGCTGCTCCCAAATGGACCAGCTGGACGAGGCCTTGCGGGGACACACACTGTGCAGCAGGAGACTGGAAGCCTTATGTATCTAATTACAGACCCCAGGGTGCCCTTGGTGCACACTCAGAGTAAGTAGGTCCTCAGCAAACTACATTTCATGAGCCCCAAACCTACACTGTAACACACAATGGTGATGTTTAAGGGCTGAAAACTCACTGTGCGCAAAGAGAGCATGTGGAGACTGACAGGGCCTGCACCGAGCCCACAGAAGTCTTGTAGAACCAACAGGATGGTTCTGTAAGACACTAGCTGAACAGGCAGGATGGAGGAGGAAGGCCCAGATGAGAAGGGAAAGGAAGGCACAGACCAAAGGAGTAAGTGCGGAGGTGACAAGATGGTGGCCTGAAGTGTGGTGGGTGTGGGAGAGAGAGGAGGGAGGAGGGCAGACGGGCTCAGCAGGGGAGTGCTCAAGGCTAAAGCCACAAAGCTGGCAGCCTCCCTTAAATCTCTGATAGACTGATGTCATGTGCCCCACTTGTCTTATGTCTGACATCTTCACAGTGGACTGTTTCATTCATCAACTCGAAATAACACATGCGTCCTCTGGACTTGAAGGCAGAATTACAATTGAGAATCAGGAACAGCCATCAACATGTCAGATTACTTTCTGAGTAGTGAGGGTTTCCCCAGGAAAAGCCATGGCCTATTAAAGAAAGACCTGGGTTCAGGATCTCCGAGATTTGGTGACAAAGGAAGACCCTTCTAAGGCAGGTTCTAGGCCCCCCGCTGGATGGCGGTGCCCTTGATTGACTTAACATTTGGAAGATGCTTCATCCCTGTGGAAGATGCCTGTGGAACGCTGGAGTGGAAATGTCACAAGGTCTTTGGGTTCTGTCTTAGACACTGTCCTCGTCACTGGGACAAAATTGGACACCAGCAACTTAAAAAAGAGAGGTCTATGCCACTCAGACAGCTTCAGCCTACATTGCCTGCAGGTTTAAATGTAGTAACAGCTGGGCAGACGGAGCTGGGAGGGAGGATAGACACTCCACCAGGAAGCAGAGGGGGAGGAAGGGAGTCAGGGAGGGAGTTGCACACCAGCAGGTCTGGCCCAGGGCTGCCTCTGACCTGCCCCATCTCCTAACAGCACACTTAGCTCCAGCACCCCCTACTATGGTTCACCCATCTTCCAAAAGCCTCTCAATGAGTGCTCAGGCTTCAGTGGCCATCTAGACACAAACCAGTGAAGATGCCCTTGTGCTGAGCTCCTTGGGCATGGTGAGGAGACAGACATTTAAAAGGGAGCACCATTGCGTTACGATGGGCATCGTATTAGTCTATTTTTGTTGCTATGACAAAAATGCTTTGAGCAGGTTAAGTTTATTAGAAAGATGTGGTTTTTAGTGCACGGTTTGGGGTAGAGGTTGAAAGTCCACACAGTACCCTGGCTGTGTTGCTGCATGACAGAGGATGGTGGCAGGAATGTAAGTAGGAGGAAAGATTAAAGCTTGAAAACAGGAAACCGGGGCCAGAGATTTAGCTCAGTGGTTCCAGTGCCTGCCTAGCAAGCCCAAGGTCCCTGGTTCAATCCAGGTAACCATGTTCAGCAACATTGGGTGTGATGACTCACGTCCATCAGTAATCAGTACCACACATCACAGTGCTGGGCGTTGTGGCTCATGCCTGTCATCCCAGCACTCGGGAGGCAGAGACAGGAGGATTGTTGAGCTTGAGGTTTGCCTGGGCTATACAGTGAACTCAGGGCCAGCCTGAACTACAAAGCATGACCCTGCCTCACAACAACAACAGCAACAACAACAACAACAACAACAAAAACCAGGAAACCAGACATACTGGGCTCCCATCAGCTCTTCCAAGGGCACCCCAAAACCTAAGGACTTCTCAGGTGCCACATTGCAAAGGCCCCCGCCACACAGAGGGCCAGCCCATCACTGTGTGGAACTCTGGGAACAAACCACATGGAATCAGTGAGCTTGAACTGAATTAGATTCTTCTCAAACATAAGACAGGGAAGCCCTTGGCAGGAACGTTTAAGGGAAGGGAGCGGCTCACACAGCCGGGAGCAGCCGAGATGTCTGCTCAGGTGACAGGCGCTGCCTATGGTCTGATGGTAAGAAGGACCTTGTGAGATCCACCGAGGTGGAGCCGGCTGGGGGAGGGGTGACCACAGGAGGAAAAGGAAGTAAGAAAATGGAGTCTCTGCGTGGAAACTGCTTTCCCGGGAACTCTGAGAACTTCAGTTGCAGAAGTGCTCGGGACCCACAGGACGCTCCTCGCTGTTGCCTGCAGACACGTGAGCGTGCTTCCACGCTGAGAGAAGCCATCTGGCATTTCTGGGTCACTGGTGACTGGTGGAGGAAGTGGCCGGGCACAGCTGGAGGGTCACCTTTCCTGTGACAAGAGGGACCTAGTGGCTGCGCATGGAGCTGCCCAGTAGGCAACAGAAAGCAGGCAAGAGGGTGGCACTTCTGCCCTTCTTTTGTATCTGTCCCCTTTATTATTTGCGTTAAACTCTGGGTCACGTTCCATTCAGGTCGCACACAGGCCTGTTGGTCACTTAAGGAGCGTCTGTCTAAAAGCCCTCACACATGGGGTATCTGCTATCAATGAACTGAGTCTACCTGTGTGCCTTCAAGGCAGAGGACAAGACTAACTGATTTTCAGGATTTGCAGGGACATCGAGAGCGAGCTTTTACAGGAGCAAAGCCTTGAAGTCCCAGTCACCGTGTCCACCCACAGCCGACTCCCGGAGACGCAGAGCCTCATAGACACCCTGTGGCGACAGCAGCCAACCCGGGGTGGAAACGGAAGCCACCACAGGATGGGAGCCCAAACCCTCTCTGAGACGGGAGCCAACACCCCGCTAGGGGACCAGCCTCCCCCCTGGGGTCACGGTCTGCCAGGACCTCACAGCACCTGCCCTAAGAGGCCAGTCGACGAGGCCAGGCCTTGAGCAGCACTGTCTACGCCACCCGCTGTGCACCCCACCTGCTACCTGTTCCAGGAAACCCCGCCAGCCCCTCAGGACACACCCGGAGCCTCGTCACCTTCTCCCAGCTCGGCTGTGCGGATCAAAGCGCCTCTCCTGCCCTTCCCCACTGTCTGCCCCCCGAATGGCATCACAGGGCCGGGCTGAGCCTGGTCCGCTGGGACCCCCCAAGTCTGAAGGTGAGTTCACAGGTTCGGCGGCTGGAAGGTGAAGCACTTGGTTGCTTCAGTTTTCCTCATGAAGTGGAAAAGAAGCCACCTGCTGGTGTGCGTGCGTGTGTGCGTGTGTGTGCGTGTGCGCGCACGCGTAACAGTTCCTAAGGGTCAGCTGAGGTGAGGGAGGCTGGCATTTCTGGCCTGTCCTCCACTGTGAGCTTCAGCAGAGACGTGGGGGTGGGGTGGGCGGCGGAGGGCGGAGACTGGCGGAGGCTGGGACCTGGGGGAGGGGAGAAGGGACGGACACCAGGGAGCAGGGACTCCAGCCACCAGGGAGACGCTGCCCTGACCTCACGGGGGCTCTGCTGACCCCAAAGGCCAGGGCCGATGACAGAAGACTCCAGGAAGGGAAAACAACCCCAGGACAGCCTTCCCTTGGATACCAAGCGAGACAAGAAAGCCCGAGTGACCATGAATAAGGCAGACACAGCTGCCTCTCTCGCAAACCCACTGGCAGTGTCATGGGTTAGAACAGCTGGAACTGTACTATACAGTACTGACGGCACAGAAAAGCACTGCTTGCTTTCTCCAAACCTGGAGCTTTTTGTTCTGTTGCATAGAATCTGTCAGTTTAAGACATTTTTTTTTTCTTAGTGAGAGTTGCTACTGAAATGCGAGGCACCAGTGCTGAGCAAATGGAATTTTCTCACTGGCGACCACTGTTCACGCCAAGGCGGTAGGTAGTTCAGAGTACACTGAACAGGCTCCTCTCGTACTCACCATATCGGGTAACTAACAAATGCTTCCAGATAATGAGAAGAATAAAGATGGGGTGGGGGGACTTAAGAAAAAAATGGAATATTTTCCACCAACCAAGTTGTGGTAGGAACTCAGGCAATAAGGCTTAAAATAACTACTCCACCAGGAATAGCCCAGGGCCAGATGGCATCTGAATTCAGCTTCCCAGCTCCTTTAACCAGATCTGTTTATTCCAACAGGCAAGGGCCAGGACCAGGTTTAAAGCTGAGGAGGAAAACAGCTGTGGGCATACTGGCAAAGTACTTGTGTGCGTTTTCTTCTGGATGCTTACTATATTTATCTAAGCAAAGTCAAGTGCTTTCCTCTTTTTTCTTTTTTACTTTTGTTTCATTTTTACCTTTAACATAGCACAACTTCAACCTGGGTGTGGTGACACATACCTGTAATCTCCATACCTGAGGGCCTGAGGCAAGAGGATCTCTGCAAGTTCAAGGCCAGCCTGTGCTACCTAGAAAATTTAAAGCCAGTTTGAACTGCAAAGTGAGTCCTGGTTTCCAAAAACAAGTAAAATGAAATCCATAGGAATGACGGTGGAACAGGACAGACGGTTGGGGAAGGCACTGAGGGGTTATGTCTACCCCCTCCTCCGGCAAGAAACTGTCCTCTACGCCCAAAGACAAGAATTTACCGTGTGATGAATTATGGGAAAGAAACCTGGCCTTCTGCACTAGCTGTTCATGAGGTATCATCAGCGGAAGAGGGGAGGGAAAACAGCTGGCCTGGGACCAGCTGCACAGAACCGGCCCACAGAGGTGGGGACCAGGCACCTGAGTGGCCCGGAAGGCGGCGGACCTGCCCTGGCCCCTTCGTGCCAGGAGGCGGCGCACGAGAGGCAGCCAGCGGCGTCCGCAGCAGGAGTGACGCCCGGGAAGGGCTGGGCGCGCTCAGGCCCGCATGGCGCGGCGCGGGACGCTGTGGCCCCTCGGAGCGGGCCGCGTGTGGCTCTCGTCACAGGCACGTGCAGACCCCAGCTCCTACGCAGTGTGCACAGCCCCACCCTTGCACAACAGCACACGCGGCCCTCCAAGGACGCTTCCTCTTCCTCTGCGCTCACCAGACGCCCCGCGGGAGCAGCACGCGGCTGGCCGAGGCCACCCCTCCAGAGGGGGCGGGTACTCTCCGCAACCGTCGTCGCTGCGAAGCACAAGGGCTATGAAGCGACTTGTGGTTAGAGGAGACGCAAAACTGAGTGCAATTCACCAGCTAAGACGTGCTTGTCCTATGAGGGACGTCACCGGGACCCCGTCCCAGAGCGAGCGGATGAGGCCTGTCACTCAGTTCACGCTTAATCTGTGTTCATTTCCTGCTCGGACTTGGGCTTGGGTCGGGTGCGAGAGTGTCCTCACTCTTGGGGGCACACCGAAGGGTGCGGGGTCACAGCACCTTGTCTGCGACTCACTCTCAGATCAGGACAAAAGAAGTGGGGTGGGGAGGGGGGCCCAGGGAGGAGGAGAGAGACAGGGCTGGGGTGGCGGGGACAGGGAGAAAAGGTGGGTTCCACTGAAGAGTCCATAGAAATATGCTTCTACTCCTCTTGCAAATTTTCTGTCAATCTGCAGTTATGTCAAAATAAAGAGTCAAAAGAAAAAAACCACGTTGCGAGAAACCCAGACCAAGTGAAGAGCAGCGCCATGCCCCCGGGGCTGCGACGCCCCGCCCCGGGCGACCCAGCAGGAGGCTCTGGCCCTGGCCTTGGCCACGGGTGCTGGTCGAGGTTACCTGAGCTATGACGTCTGAGATGGAGGCACATCCCACCAGGAAGCTGTATTTGTGTTTGAGGAGAATGCCAGCATGGGTCCACGCCTGCCGGGAAGAAGAAACTGCCATGAGATGCCCTTGTCGGGACCAGACCGTTTCTTGCGACAAGTGACCGGCCCCGTGCGACACGCTTCCCGCCTTCCAGGTCCCGGCAGCACAGGCCTGCCCGGTCTGTAGCTTGCTCTGGTGGCTGAAGCCACGGATTCCTGTGTCTTTGTTCAGTAGCTGTGTGTGTGTGTGTGTGTGTGTCTGTGTGTGTGTGTGTAGGTTCAAGGGAGAGGGGAGAGATAATTTGTTCTCTATAAATGTTAATTATTTTGCTTTTCATTATCGAAATCTTATATTAGGGTCCTTGGGAGAATTATAGATAAAACATGGAAGAAAACGATGTCAAATACAAGTGTGTTTGTGCTACACAGGGTGAGTAGCCATAATCTAACAAATTCAGGTCTCGAAGAATTTTAGATTTTGATGTTTTTTGGATTTTGGAATATATACACATATAAGATGAAGTATATTGGGTTTGGGCTCAAATCTAAGTGCAAGATTCATTTATATTTCACACATACCTTATACACATACCCTGAAGATAACTGTACACAGTATTTGAAATGCTTTTTACGTGAACCATGAGGTGTAGTACGGAATTTCCTGGTTACTGTGGCATGTTGATGACCAAGAAGTTTTGGATTCTGGAGCCTTTAAGACTTTGGATTTTGGGGACAGGGAGGCTTAGTGTGTGTTGTGATTTAGAAGCTTTCGGGCAGTGGAAGGCAGGGCAGGGAGGGGTCTGTGACACACTGTCACCAGCTGCCCGGGTTCCCAGATCCAGGTGTGACCGATTTACTTCGCTGCGTCTGGGCCCCCGCGTCCAGGCTGGAGGGAGGACAGAGCCACGTGCCTGCCTCGGTCAGGACCCAGCTCTCCAGGATGCGAAGGTTCTCTAATGAGGAGACCCCAGACTCTGCGCAAGCCAGGTGGAGTGTGAGACACGGGCTCCCCTGACTGTGATCTCTCTGCCCTTTTCTTTCTCTTTCCTGAGTCACTGCTTCAGCCACCAGAGAAAAATCCAGGCGCGAGTGTTCAGGTGACCCAATTACCCCCCTGTGGTGACCTCATAGCAATTAAGCACAGAAACCTGCATGTCCTGGCTGGCAGGCTGCGCACCTGCAGAAAGCCATCGGAGGTGACGGGCCCATGCCAATCACGTGGCCAGGGGTCAGCCAGGACCTCTGACAACCTCCGAGGAAGTCTCATTCCTTCCTGGATGTGGGCATGCAGGAGTCCCACTGACCTATACACAGTGGACTCTCAAGTGACGACTGGCCTGACATACAATTTGGGTTATGACCGGAATCTGAGTTTTAACTTACAAAGTCTTGAGTTATGACCAAATGCAGGGTACTTGTGCTTCCGGATGGTCTCAGGTAGAGATTTAACCCTTAAAAAAGAGTTCTGGAAGGGAACTCTTCCAGAGTAATGGAAGCTACATCTTCCCAATGATGTAGCTCAGGGTGAAGGTCCTGGGTTCAATCCCCAGCACGGAAGTGGGGGGCATTATCTTCAGGATCAGTGCAAATAATTTATGGACATGAGTGGTTCTTAGCTCCTGCAGTTATTAAAGTAATAAAATCCTATCAGTATGTCCAAGAGATTTTTATTGTAAACCTTTAGGTGTTTAAAGTGGTAGGTTTATCAGAAAGCTATTTTCTCCTTGATACTGAAAGCACGTTCTTGCAGCCTGCCAGAACTAGTGGCAAATATAGATGTCTCACAAAATAAATTGGCCAATGGACTGGTTAAAAGCCAGGGAACTCAGGAATGATGGTACCTCAAAAGATTAAAAATAGGTTAGGGGTATAGTTCACTGGGGAATGTATGCTTTGCATGCCCGGCTCAATATGCAGCATCACAGAAAAAAATTTAAAATAGAGGTACCATATGATATAGAAATTTTGTTTCTGACTATATACCCACAAGAATAAAAACGTCAAGAATCAAAGAAGTATTTGTAGCTGTGCATGACCAAATAACCTGTAATCCCAACTACAATGCTACCTTGAGAGATTGGGGTAAGAAGATCTCAAATTCAAGGTTATTCAGGGTAAGTTAGCAAGACTCTGTTTTGAAATTAAAAATATAAATAAAAGGGGTGGGGATATAGCTCAGTGCTTCTTGAGTTCAGTCCCCAGCACTGGAAACAACAACAACAACAAAACAAAAAAAACCAAACACCCATGTTTCTGGCAAGGATCAAATTCATGGAGACAGGAAGAAGAATGGCTGTGTGTGGGGGCAGGTGGAGGGAAAAGGGCGTGGCTGCCCAGTGGACACAGAATTCCAGTTTGGGGGGGGTGAAAGAGCTCTGGAGACTGTAGATAAATATGGATGTTCTTCCTGCCACTGAACTGGCCACAGCATAATGATTTAAGGGGTAACTTTGAAGTTATGTGTGTTTTGACTCTGAAAAGAAAAAAAGCCAAAGATGTCCTCCACTTACCATGGCATCCATAAAAGGGAAGGCAGCGAGATAGAGGAAGGCCCTTCTTGTCTTGTTCCCCACGGACTCGTCCACATGGTGTAGCTTATTGATAATGTAGTAGCCTAAATCACTATAAGCTGCAAAGAGTCCAAAACACATAGCGACACTTAGGAAACATTTAAAAATGACTGGTACCTGAAGAGGGAGGAACAATTGAAATGTAATATTCGTTTGTGGTCGAAAAAATTATGACAAAAACACCTCAAATCTCACCCTTCTCCCCAGAGAGTCATGGCTAACAGCCTGGGTTTCAGTCACACTGGTCTTTTGTTGGTGTGTATGTTAATATAAAATGGGGTCATCTATACATACTTTTGTAAGCCACAAACATTTTCTAGGATAAGTTCACCTTTTGTATACTTCTATTTATTTCTTTATTCACTCAGTTGCTTCTTGTAGGTCTACTGAGTGTCACTCTATTCACTCTCCTATGGTTGCTCTTTATATGGTTTTAATATTCGGAAGGAATGCTCAAGGAGTAATGTTGAAGTTAATTGTCTACATATATTAGTTATTTACTGACAGAAAAATTTCCAGATGTTAACATGTGTTTTCAATTCAAGTTTTAAAGTGAGCTTTTCAGCCTTTCCAGGCTTCTTACTTCACTTCTTCGAGGAGGGTGGTAACCCTGGGAATAGCTGGCATGGTACAGGCTGGCACTATGGCTGTAGTCCTGGGCAGCAGAAAGTGGTATCCCAGAGGTGGCTTGGAAGTCCCTCCTTTGGGGAGATTTGTGGCAGAGTGAGTGAGCCCGGGACCGAGCAGGCACTCATAAGCCAGGAAGGCCTTCCTAATGCATTTGCAGGTATCCTGACAAAACATTAGCAAAGTCTGAACCGAGTATTGAACTATTTTTGCCTTTGTCGATACCGTGAGGACCACCACAAAGACGCTGGCCTGTGCTGGCCTGTGCTTTCCGAGCTCTCTGGCAGGACGCGCTCTGCTGTGCTGCCTGGGACGGACCAGCGGAGGGAGGGCTCCCCGCCCACCGGAGAGACAGCTACTTGCCGCTGGAACACCGCACCAGGGCCTTTCTGTGGGGCATCTGCAGTGAGCCGTGAAGCTCGGCGGGCTTCCAGTCGTCAGTGTCTGGGCAGAGCCAGCCCACCTCGGCATCTGGGAGCAGGCATGGCCCTCCCCTCGCCCAGACCCTTCTCAGGCCTTCTGTTACCCGGGTGTCTTATGTGCCCCAACTGCTTTTGCTTCCTCTTACTTCTTTTTATTTAAGGTTACTGTTCTCTTAGCTACTCAAGGAGAGAACTGGAGGCCAAAGACGCAAGCTTTTCCTCTCAGCTGCTCTTCCTTCCACTCTTACATGGCCGGGCAGGAGTCGATCATCACAGAGGTCCTTTCCACCCTGGGGGCAGGGGCGGGGTTCCAGCACTGTTACCACCCCTGTCTCCTGCCCTTGGACCAACTCCGTCCCCGAGGGCCCTGAGCTATTTCCAGCTGTTTCCAGCTAGAGCTGTCGGCCAGGGTCACTTGCTTAAAGTACTTCGTAGAGTCCGTAATTACCAGGCGAACTGGCTTTAGCAGCATTTGGTGACTTCCTTCCACCAGCTGCCTTCCTGAGACGTGCTGAGACAGCCTGCACTCCTCGGGAAGGACAGAGAGTTATAAACAGAGTTAAGACAGGTCTGAACGGCTGCAGGCCTGTTTTATGACACTAAATGGCTAGAGGACATTTGGCCCTATGAGCCTGAGGCTTCTCTGATCTCATCCAACCGAGATGATGACCTTTCTTGGAATCATACCTTCTCATCCAATGGCTAACAGTACATACTACAAACCGTGAAAAATTAGCATTAATCAAAACAAATCTATTACCATATATTTTCCAACAAGGACTGAGAAAAAGCCTAGAAGTAGAACCAGAATAATATGTGTTTCCAAGATAAAAATTAAAATTAATTAATATATTAATTAATGGTTGAATTAACTATTTTGAGACAGGTCCTCACTAGATAGTTTAGGGTAGCCTTAAACTCATTAAGGAGTCCAGGCTGGCCTCGAACTCATGGCGATGCTTCTGGCTCAGCCTCCTCTGAGAGCTGGTATTATAGGCATACACCACTCTGCCTGGCCCAAGATGCAGATTTAGAACCTTTACTCTCACTCAAATCCTAAGTCATCAAAGCTTAAAAGTTTCATCAGTACCATTTATGGGCTGGCTGAGTCCCCGCCACGGGCTTGCTGTGGGTGCACACAACTGCCCCGGGTTTCTCACCTGCATGTCTGCTTGTACAGCGGGGAGCTGTATTTGAATCACTTCAAAATACATGTTGAAAGATTTATCTCAGTCACTGTGCCAACCAGACCGGCTGTGGTTTCTAATACAAAGGTGGGATGTTGACATATAACTCAACTGTACTCTGCACTGGCAATATCTGTCTGGAAGGCATGGGCACAGGCCATGCCAATGTAGCCCAGGCCATGGAGAGATACCCTAAACCCACGCACGATGTAAGTGAAATAAGTGTGAACATTTTTTTTTTTTTGAGACAGGGTCTCACTTTGTAGTTCAGGCTGGCCCTGAGCTCTCTATGTAGCCCAGGCAAGCCTTGAACTCAGCAGTCCTTCTGTCTCTGCCTCCGGAGTGCTGCTGGGATTACAGGCTTGAGCCTCCAAGCCAGGCATTTGTGGTATGTGGTACTGATTGCCAGTGGGTGTGAGTCACCGCACCCAGTACTGTTGTATGTGGTTACCACGGATTGAACCAGGGACTGCGCTTGCCAGGCAGGTGCTGAAACCATTGAGCTAAATCTCTGGCCCAAGAGAGAAGTTTAGAAGAGAAGCCTGGCAGATGGCAGCAGTCTAGGAATCACTGCAATGGGAAGGGCCCATTGCAGGACCTTCAGAGATTTAGTTCCCTGAGTTCTGCTGACTGTGCAGGATGCTTCAAAGCATGAAACATGGAAGAGGCCTTACAGGTCACTGCTGGGAGCAAATATGTAAAGGAAGCTCATGGTCCTAGTGACGTTTCCCACATCCCTGTGAACCAGGGAGCCAGGAAATACTAATTTCCTTGTAGGCAAAATTAATGTGGACCTAACTGAAACCATAGAGAGTCAGCAAGGTCTCTCTCTTCTTCTATGGATTCAATAAAGGTGAGAAACAGGACATCACTGCCCCCATGATAACTAGCCTAAATTGTGGCAAATTCTGTAGTTTTATATATGGTGTTTCACAGATGAGTCCACGGGAGACGTCTCAGCTATCTGAAGCCCAAGAAAGGAGGCTGACTGGTAGGTCCCAGGAAGGGCCAAAAATACTCCACGACTCTTTCTAACTACAGCCAGGCTGTGGGCAGCAGAGAATGGGCAGGAACTTTGGGGCCAGGGAATCTTCTAGACTTCAAGTCAGCCAAATCCAACACCGTTCCAAGGGTCTGTGCATCGGGCTCATGGGTGGGTGCGCGCCCCTGGGTCTCAGTTTCTGGAACTTTCTTTCCCCCACATTCCCAAGTCTTCCTGGGTAGAGCCTGTGTATGCTGGTGAAATGAGCTCCAGCCACACTGGGGAAACCCACAGTATGCAAGCAGATGTGTCAAGGAGTAGGAGCCAGAAAGAAAAAAAAGTCAGGAGAAACAAGCATAAAACAAAGCCAAAAGTAATTCCTTCATTACAGCAAACATAATGAAAAGGACTCAGTAAGGTTCTTTCTTTTACTGGGACACACGATTAATAATGCGTGACACAACAAACCAACTTTCAGTGCTCTGTGACCTGAGCCTATTTTCTTGTCCTACTGTGATCCATTAACTGACACTGAGAAATGATACTAGGGTGTATCTGCGAGTGGGTAGATCCAGTTGGGTTTGAAATCTCTTCTGTGAAGAAGAGCCTCCATGGGTTTGTAGATTTCCCATCAAGCACCGACAAGTATGGAGCGTTCAAGTTCAACCAGACTGGGAAAAAAGTCTGAGCTAGCGAAGGTCACACTGGGAGTCCGGATTTCTCCTAGAAACATCACAGAACACCGGCTCTTTGAAGGAAGCCTAAGTTCATAATGAATGACATGGTGCAGAATTATAAAATACAGCAATTTTTTTCTAAATATGAAACAATTCCTTTAGAGACCATCAGGTTTTAAAGACAATGTAAATGAGAACATGTCGATCTCTACTGGTTAGAGTTGTATTAAACTTATGTGATCACTGAACAAAGCTGCCTTATTCAATATGACTGTCCCCAAGATGTCGTGGAAAATAACCACTGGTGTCTGTGTGCAGGGACCCCGCCTCGGATGCAGGTTCCCTGTGATGATGTTCTCCTGCCCCCCCCACCCCCCGGCTCTCCACGTGGGCAGCTCTTTGTAGTCTCAGGCTCCAAACCTCCTTTAGGAAACAGCTGCCTCTGGCCTGAGCACATGGCATCCACTGGCTTTGGGTTACTCCTGCTGTCTCTGAAAACAGCCTGTGCCAGCGATCTGAGTTGGTGCTGAACACCTGCCTTTCCCTCAGCTACAGCTATCCTGGGAGAAGGGCCCTTCTCGCTACTGTATCTGTGCATCCATCTCTGCTGTTCCCAACTTTGAGCCACTGGCCCTGGAATGACACGCACATTCGCTTTGTCCAGTACGTACCTCACCAAACCCCTGAACAGGACAAGTGTGGACTATATTATTTCAAAGGCGAGTGGATCAGAGCTCACTTTGGCAGCACATATACTAAAATGGGAACAGAAGCTAGTGGAACAAAGGGCAATTCTTACTCTCACTCTTCCTAGTCCTCATAAGGATGATTTATGGTAGAAAACCCCCAACAGCTCAAGCAGGAAAATGAGCTCTAAATACTAATGATGTATCTGTACAGTTGAAATGGCTCACATTGGTCGTTAGCAATTTCCTATGGGACAACAGATGAATTTTATCAGACTGGTAATATCTAAAAAGAGAAATACATTAATTAAACCCGCAAAAGGTATCAAATTGGGGGAATGTAACTAATGTCTTAAAGAGTAAAACAAGAGACACAATAGGTAGAAAGAGTGACCACTAGAAATGTTATACGGATAGCGAGAATTAAAAACAATGTCTTTGGTGGTACCAGGGGTCAAACTCAGGGTGCTGCACGTGCTAGGCAAATGCTCAACTGCTGGGTTACAGCCCTAGCAAAATGCTGATTTAGAGAACAAGGTCAGATTTTATATAGGACATTAGGAAAAATTAGGAAGGGCTCTGCTGAAATACAAAACATCCCTTCAGAGCCAGATCACCCAGCTTTGCAGTCCCAAGACCCAAGAGAACCTTCTCCTCCTTTGTTCTTTCTTGAGTTATTCCTTAAATACCATAAAAAATTAGAAGACCTTGACTAAAGGGAATAGATTCACGCAAGCCACAGGAAAATTACACCTAGACAAGTTTTTGTGGTAACCAAAGCAGTTTTGCCTGAGAAAGAAGAGAGAAATTAAGTTGAAACCTAGATTTCTTCCCTCCCTCCCTCCTTTCCTTCCTTTCTCAAGGTAGGCGCTGGAACCACTGAACTAAATTCCTGGTAAAGCCTAGATTTCTCTGGACCATATGTCCACTGCGGGGACGAAGCTTGACTTCGCGTCTGTGGTGGGCTGCTCACGCATGAAGTTGTGCTGTCTAGAGAGCAGCTGGACACGGACTGGGGAGAGACTCAAGGGCTCACCCGGCTTTCCAGGCAGACGGAGCCCGGGGGCTACATTTCGATTTTACCCCTGTCCATGTTGCTTTGTCACAGCACGGTTATCCCCGAGCTAATGCTAAGGTAGAAATGCCAACAGCTGCCATCAGCAGCCCTAACAGGTGCAAATGAGTTGAAGTGTCTACGCTGCTGGCAGGTAAAGTAGCCACTGACTTTGGGAGGGAAATGTTCACCGATGCAGGAAAATGGTGGACGAGACAGCGGTGTCCCGCTGATAGAAGAAGCAGGCCTAACTCCCAGCCTGCTGGATATCTGAAATGCGAGTACCTGAGCTCCAAAATCGAGGAATGAATTCTAGGAACAGAGGTTAAGAGTAGGAAAACATGTACAGCCGCTGTAGGTAATACTGGTCCAGTAAGAAATTACAAGATGGACAAAATCATGATCAACCAATAAGATTACAAGTAGAGTCACCTGGGAAATACTGATGAAGTGGGGATCCAGTGGGAAAGCAAATCACATGACAAGCCTACGAGGATGTTCAGTCAGGGATCTTCTGTGGGAGGGGCGGTTAAGACCGTGGTCTCCCACCTGCGATTGAAGCCCACTTGGAGTATCAGTCAGTGCTATTTATCCTGCGTGGGTGGACAGTGTCTCCTCTGGAAATGCTGACCTTTGGCGAAGGTCTCCTTGCGGGTGCTCCAGGGGCCCTTTCCAGGGCCTGCTCTGTCTCACTGCCTGCAAGATGTCTGACTAGCTTACCTGCCTACAACACCACCACTGAGCTGTGGCCAAGATTCTGGAGAACAGAGATGGTTTCTCCTACATGAGAAACCATAAATATGAGTAATTTAAAGAGCAAAATAAAAGAGAGATGGTAGGAAACAAGGAAGTAGACTTCGCAGGGATGAGAAGAGGACCTGAGGAAGGGTGCCGAGGGGGAGAGGGGGAGGGGGAAGGGAAGTTCCAGGCAACAGGGACGCGCGGGGTGTATGAGCCAGCTGGCCAGCCTGAGAAGCAGTATCAGGTACAATTAAAGGAATGGACGGGCAGGGCCTCCTAGCTCAGCACAAAAGGAAGGAGGGAGCAGAGAGCAGGAGACAAGACAGGGAGGGAAACTGAAATGAGGCCAGTGAAGGAGGCGAGGGAGACCCTTGAAGCGGGAGTTCTGGGTGATGGAAAGAAATTCAGATGCGTTTTCTTTGAAACTGAGGAAAGCATTTGCTTGATGTGGAGAATAAAACTTTAATTGCAAAAAGTATCAAATGTGATACAAAAAATTAAATGTAACTGGAACATAGAACCGTTTTTGGTTTATTTTAAGATTTTAGGATTCTACTTTAACATGGAAAAGTTTCAACTTAACTTGGGAAATGACATTGATTTGTGGCTCAATGGCCACGTTTCCCTCACAAGTTTCTGTCAGTGTGTTCAGTTTTTCTCTTGCATAGTTATTGACAGCTAGTAATTAGCTATTCATCCCAAAGCCTCTTTCAACCACAGCTAAGGCAAGGAATTTGCATTTATTTAATGGTGCATGTTAAAGGAGAAGGAGCAAAAGGGAACTAACTTGCTAATTTAGATAAACCTTTTACCTCAAAAATGTATGGAATTTTCTGAATACACATACCATCTTTGGAAACAACTTTGATCAAATCTAGCTGCAGAAATTCTCTTGGAACACTCAGAGTTGGTTTTGGGGAAAAGAAAAGCAGCCGCTGTCTCCGTCCACCCATACCCTGGGTCCGGAGCACAAATGAGTGAAATGATCAGTATCAACTTTCTGGCTGGATAATCAGCCCATCAGCAGCATGCTATGTTCCACACCTCTTTGCAGAAGAAGCAAGTTCTGTTTTATGTTGAAAATGAAAACCGCACAAGGCTTTGAGACTCACAACTGTGTGAGTGCACATTAGCTGCCTTAAGAAATAAAATAAGAGTCCTCCGGCTGCTTGTTTTTTTTTTTTTTTTTAACTTAATCATTGACATTTATGCTTTTCGTACAACCAGCAACAATCTTAAGGTACACATGACAGGTTTATGAAGCAAGTTTAGTGTTTTATGTAGCTGGTGTTAGCAGATGCACCACCCAAGTTCTGAAATCACGCTCTTGGGGTTTTGTGACCACCCTGGTGCTGTAGGTGAACCTAGTTGAAGGAATCTGCTTTCCTAAGGGCTGGTGAACCTGTAGGTATCCGCTGTCTGCATGGTCTAGCTTTCTTGTTTCATGAAATAATGCTAGGCCGAGTGTTTATAGTTTTGTCTCTGAATAAACCAGTCTAGGGATACCCAAGAATGAAAAAATTTTTGATAAATCAATCTGTCATTTGTTCTCACTACTGACAAGCACTGATATTAAAGAACAATCATTC
>PVIC010040041.1:0-16837 GCA_004025085.1 Thryonomys swinderianus | reverse complement strand
CCTGAACTACAAAGCGAGACCCTGTCTCAAAAAAAAAAAAAAAAAGGGTAGAAATTTAAAATACAAATAAAAGAAGAGATTCTTCAATTACACCTACCTGAGAGATGGACTGACCTATGCTTCCAGCCTGCAGGTGGCCCAGAGTGTGAGCCTCTCCTACAGTGAGTGCTTTGGCCTGGTGCTCCTGGGACCACAAAAACAACCTGGTCCAGCACTGCCGCAGCTCCAGAAGTCCCTGGCAACCTCTCCACATCCTGCTCTGCCACACACAGACCCGGCCAGGCAGCACTATGCAGCCGCCTCCTCTCATTCTGTCTCTGTCTCTGTCTCTGCCACCCCCCCCACCATGTCTTGCTTTACTCTCCTTTATTCACTTTCCGATGAAATGTAATTGGTAATCCCTTTCTGGAAGGCTTTTTGGCCATCTTCATCAGATCATTCAAAGTAAGGATATGCTGTGACCTATTTATTAACCCCAGTCCTAGAAAGTTCCCTGTGGAGAAGTCAAACTGCAGACAAAGATCCACAAAGACCTGTGTGCTATTTATCACAGATTTCTTCATAAAAGAAGAAAACAGGAATTATATATATGCATATAACACATACATAATATGTTTAATGTCATGGTATATATTGTCATCCAGTAGAATACTATACAGCCACCAAACTTCCAAAGATTTAAAATAACCTGAAAAACTATGAGGTGCTAAAACCCATACTGCAAATATACAACTGATTCTCATCATTCTTAAATCTGCAATCGCCATGAGCACTGAACCAGCAAATCCTGAATTACTAACCCTAGAGGAAATGAAAGGTCACATTATTGCCGGCCTCTGTCACCTTTTTTGCCAATTGGTCAGGCATCGCCTTGTATGTGCATTTCTGTTGAGCACCTCATCAAATGCACACTCCGAACGTGTTCAGATGGAACTCCCAGCCTCAGCACAGGGGCACTGCCCGAGAGGTTCGCCTCACACCCCTCTTCTCCATGAAGCACAGCACAGCCTTCTTCCCCTTTGAAACAGCAGACACCACTGCAGCACTCTGCTGGGGGCCCTTTGAAACAGTACAGTTGCCAACAAAAGTTGCAAAAATACATGCCACGAAATCAGCCAAGAATATAACACATTTTCAGTACAAGACCTAAAGCACACAGTCTACACAATCTACAAGCACAGAGCAGTCCTCAAGGGGCATCTGCACCTCAGTGGGGTGACCTCATCCATGATTTATTTCTCCGCAGACATTTTCACTGAGAGCCTGTGCAGGGGGCCGAGGAGGGAAGAACCACTTAGAAGGGGCTCAGGCGGCAGCTCCAGGGTGATGCATATATCAAACACAACAGTGACTGATCTCAACACATTGAATTCATAAAAACCACTGAGGTCCATGGAATATCCAAAGGGGTGGAAGAAACAAAGCTCTTCTTTACAATAAAATAGAGAGAATACAGAGAGACAAAATGATAACAAGACAGTGATCACTATGCAATCACAAGTAAGTGACTTATTGAGCCAGAGGGTCACCTCGTTCCACCAGACAACCAATATCCTGCCAGCCGGTGAAGACAGAGGGAGCAAGAGACAAGGAGAGAAAGCTAGGAAGAAAGACACACATGCTAACTCAGCAGCATTTATCTCTGGGACAGTGAAGGCTGCAGAAATAGGGAGGGACTGTCTTCCTTCTCTCTGACTTTTTAAAATTATTTTACAATCAGTAGATCTTTTATTAACATTCACAAAAACATTTTAAAACTTCCTGCCCTGTCCTACATGGAGCTTCCCTGTATGTTACCTATACATGAAGCTGACACATCACACAGAAAGAGACACAGACACACACACAGAAACAGACATACACTCTCCTTCCCCTGAGTAACTTGGCCAAACCTCACCCGGTTCACAGCTTGCATAATAGTGCCACCAAGTGTCCATATGAGGAAGTGTACAGACAGCTACATGAGAATAGGTGAACATGTAAGAGGATACTTCAGGTTAAACGTGAAAAGTGATTCACAAGCAGAATAAGGTGAGGAATAAGGGCAGTAGGGTGGCAGGAGGCCACAGGAGATGGCTCAGGGCAGGGAGAAGAGGTCACAAAGGTCCATGACCACAGAACAGGCCAAGTAGGAACGTGTCAACTGACCCCCTCCCTATCAGCTCATCAATTCCTGCCTCCCGCTTGGAGAGGGACCATAGGATTGTTACTTCTTGCATAAGCCCAGCTGCTCATCAGCTTTATCTAGTCCCCTGTCTGAGGACCAGTGCCACCTCCTAGAGACAGCTGCACCCTACTAGAAAAATCCCCAGGGACAAACAAGGGCCTCTCAGGACCAAGGACCCAGAGATAGTAGGAATCCGACACTCAGGAAATGTGAGGGCAAGTCAGTCTTGGCCTGAGCACCGCAAATGCACCTACTCTGCTGGGGATACGGGGTAAAAACAATCACTTTTCCCACTGACGTGACCTTCCCATCACTCAGCTGGAAAAAGCTGACCCTAGTCCTGAGGGTACAAACCACCCATTCACAGGCTCCTGCTGCTGTCCTGCCTCCATGGTCCGGTCCTAGCCCCTCCTGCGGCCAGGTGCAGGGTGTCAAACCCAGCCCCAGCCAGACCTGCTGCAGCAGAACAGTCTGCAAGGGGCATCTGCACCTCAGTGAGGTGACCTCATCCGTGATTTATCTCTCCGCAGACATTTTCACTGAGAGCCTGTGCAGGGGCCCAAGGAGGGAAGAGCCAGTTAGAAGGGCTCAGGCGGCAGCTCCAGGGTGACGCATGTATCAAACACAACAGTGATCTCAACACATTGAATTCATAAAAACCACTGAGGTCCATGGAATATCCAAAGGGGTGGAAGAAACAAAGCTCTTCTTTACAATAAAATAAAGCGAATAAAGAGAAATGAAATGGTAACAAGACAGTCGTCGCTATGCAACCATGAGTAAATGACTTATTGAGGCAAACAGGTCAATGGATGTTTACAGCACTTGGTTAGAAGCTGCAAAGTAGAATACGCTCTTCCATCACCAGAGCCAGCACAGCGCCACAGAGTATCTGCCAGTTCCAAAGAGAATCATCTACTTTTGTGAGGGGGGACCTGAAGCCACCACCATATGCGAGGGTCAGATGGGCATCACTGACCCCAGGACACCTGACACTACTGCTTCTTGTCGTGCAGTATGATGCCTAGAACACTTTCCGCAATGACTTCTGGGCAAAATACTTAATCACAACCTAACCAAATCTAAGACCTAACTTTCAGTTCTGGAGCTAGGGGAGGAAGTTGAACACCAGAAAGGAACAATCACAGAAATCCAGAACATGGTCGGGGCTCTCCAAAATCTCAGTCATAAGGTGAGAGAAACAGCAGCAGGGTCTGCTGTGTGCTCCATGGAAGGGACAGCGATGGTGCTGGGGGCACAGGGAAGGTCTGGGTTGGGGGCGTGTTCGAAGTCAAGAGCTAGAGGTGACATACTTGATGTGGAATGAGAAAAAAGGAGGAATCCAAATGGGCCTGCGTGTTCCACCATTGGTGGTGGGACTGGGCGGAGATGGAGGCTCCAGGGAGGGAGGTTGCTGGAGACAGAGGAAAATGATTAGAATTAGAAATGCCCGATTAGCAGGGCACACTCGGGTGTGTCTGGACAGCCAGGGGGGGCATGATTTTGTGTCCAGTGTGAGGTCCCTCGGCCCTTCCCTCCAGCACTACTTCCCTCACTGTGCTTCCCAAATGCCCAGAACTAAGTGGTTTTACTCTAGGATTTCCTCGCCTTGGAGCAGCCAATTATGGACCGAACCCTCTAAAATTGTGAATAAAAAAATCCTCTCCTTTAAGTTGTGGACTGGAGTATGGCATCCTAGCTATAGAGAAGCTGACTCAGACCGTCCAAATGCTTACAGGCCATTGGGCATCGGGCACAGCTGTTTTGAGGTTTGGAGAAGCCCAGGCTTGAAGCACAGATAAACAGAGCCGCGAGCGCCCCCTGCAGACATGTGAGAGCTGAAGTCTGGGAGATGCAGAATTGGGGGCTAGAGGCAGGGAGGCACACAGCCCAGTGGAAAGGTTTGCTGAGACAGAGGTCAGCAAGGCAGGAGCGACAGCCCTACACCTGGGCTGAAAGGAAGAAGTGCTACCTTGGTGATCCCTAGTGCACCCACCGGAGTGGTCTCTGCCCAACTCCTGCCGCTGCTGTTTAAAAACAATCATTAGGTTTTTGTCACACATTTAAGAACAAGTTTTCCTATCTTTATGCCTTTACCTCTGGCTTCCACACTATCACTTCTTTTTCCGTTAATATTCCTCTCTCCATCCACTGTCCCCCTGTCCTCCCTGAGTCCATCCACATCTCTCCCTGCATGGACACCCCGGCAGACCTGTCACCGTTCATGTGCACAGCAGCCTAGGTTGGCACCACACCTCCTGTCCCACCATCAGCCCCTCCAGGTCTACATGCTCATCCAGGCACCTCACTGTCCTGTGTGCCCTGGCACCTCCCACAGGAACCCTCCTGCCGCTCTGCTTCTTACCATCTTCCCTGCAAAGCTGACCTCCACGAAGGGGTCCACCAGGTTCTTCTTGTTACTGTCGAAGCCAAAGATCTGCTTCACATTGTCCATCACAGCGTCATCCACTGGGGAGGAAGACATGGGGGTCACTGACTGCCTGATATCCCCGCCATCCCCAACATTCCTGTCACCTTCAGGCCTCAGGCCAGGTGCTCCTGCAGGAAGGACTCTCAGAGGAGCCACCTCTGGGCAGTCTGTGTGCCCAGGGAACCAGGTCTCTGTCCCTCAACACTGAGGGGCTTCGGAGTAGACCTCCCAGGTGGCTGAGTGTTTACTGACCGATGAGACGTCCACATTGCCAAGGGCAACAAGCTATGCGTTCAGCACCGGAGTATTGTAGAATAATAAGCCAAGTAGTGGTGTCTGCTGAATATTTTCCTTTATATCCATTAGCACAATGATTTTCCTGCTCTTAACCAATAAGTCAATTCTGTTAAACAGAAGTTTTGTTTGTTTGTTTGTTTGTTTGTTTGTTTGTTTGTTTGAGACAGAGTCTCGCTTTGTAGTTCAGGCTGGCTCTGAGCTCACTATGTAGCCCAGGCAAGCCTCAAACTCAGCAGTCTCCTGCCTCTGCCTCCCAACTGCTGGGATTACAGGCTTCAGCCACCAAGCCCAGCATTTGTGGTATGTGGTAATGACTGCTGGTGGGCATGAACCTACCACATCCAGTATTGCTGTATGTGGTTACCAGGGATCAAACCAGGGACCTTGCGCTTCCTAGACAGGCATTGGAACCACTGAGCTATGTCTCTGGCCCCCCCAAACAGAAGTTTTTAATTTGCTTCTTTAAACCAAGTATTTAATTGAATTAGTCAGATGACTTACATAGATATATGCAGATACATTATGTATATGTGCACATATATTTATATTTATCAATGTTTATAAGCACATGAATGAATGAGTGGAGATAGTTAAAAATTTTTATGCTAGGCAATATCTACATGAATGCAACAGGTAACAGCAAATACATATGTTGTATTTGTCTCTCTACTTTGTTTTTATTTATACTTAACGCTGTGGAGAATTCAACACAAACCTTCACCTTAAAAAAAGTGAGCATTTCTATCTCCCTGCCCCCCCCCCATGGAAACTCACCAACTTCACGTCTACATAGCTGGAACCAACAAATGTGAATTTTTAAGCATATGTTCTAATATCCACTTAATTCCCATTGGTTATTTAAAGGCTTCCCCTGTGATTTTGATCCAAGTAAACTTGCAGAGGAGGGATCCATTTCATTTCTATACTGATGTCATTTTCAAAGCAGGAATTCTCAAAGTGCTTTATGCAAAATTTTTAAACAGGGGTCCGAGCTGCAAATGTTTTCACTGACTGCTGGGAACAGTACAGGTTTGATTACACTACTGTATGCTCTAAAGTAGTGGTTTGCAATGGAGTGCATGGGGGACTTCAAATAATGAGTGACACCTCTTCCACCGACAGCCTGGATGACCTTTATGGTTCTAGAATATTCAGTATAACTCTACTAGCAACCTCTCCTAAGCACACAGGTTGAGGCCAACACCAGCCAGCCTGATGAGAACCCAATCAGTAGCCACGCTGGCTTTCTTAGGAGGATGAAGAAATGGCCACAACTCAGGTGACCCAGTTTGTTGGGGACAGAGGATTGTGAAGCATGGAACTTTCTGGGACCAGGACAGACCCAGGCAGGCCAATGGGATGGCAGGCTGCCCCGTGGAGCAGTGTTCTACATCAAGAAAACAATTGTCCCAGGAGTCCTTTCTGCAAACCCTCCCATGACAGCACTGTTCCCCACACAGAATCTGCGGCCCCAGGGATCCTCACAGAGGGAAGGAACTGCCATGAGCTGCATCCCAAGAGCAGGGCTATGTCCAGACGGCGCCGCCTCCTCAGTAAAAACCAAGAAAAATGGGTCCACACAGTGGCTAAGGAGCCAGACCAGATCTAGGGACATGGGAACAGAGCCCAGGGGCTGCTATCACTCTCAAGACACAAGGATCTTTCTAACTCCACCAGCACAACTGATTTCCATTACATTCTGGTTATTGCTCAGCGAAGCCCACAACTTAACACTCAGCACAAAGAGGGGAATTTAGAAAGAATGTGAGGCACCAGCCAGGTAGCACATGAAGGGAGAGCTGGCCCACACTTTCTCCAGTAAATCCTCAAAAGACACCCAGGCCAAGGGTAGACAAGAAGGGAGCAGAGGAACAACTCCCGGAGACAAGGAAGCCTTTTCCTCTCCCAGGAAGCTGAGCTCGCCAAGGAGCCCAGCACAGCACCCCTCCCCCCTAGAATTACCCTCCCCACGGCCTGGCCCAAGAATCAGCAGGACATGGGGTGGGGGTGGGGTCCTGCTGATTCTTGGGCCACCCACAGGGGGCGCCCCGCTCACTCTGAGGCAAGTCCTCGGCCCTGAAGATTTTCAGGCAGAAGTGCGCTCCTCGGAGGGCGACCCCTGTTGGCCTGAGCAGGTTGCCTTCGATGTCCTCCCTGTCTTCAGAGGCGTCCTTTCTCTCCACCTGCAGAGCAGACAGAGATGACGCCTCATGTGCTCATGCTCTCTGTGTTTCACCTGGCTTTTCTAAGAGCCACACTCACATGCTATAGCACAGTCCTCTCCCACAAGTTCGGCTTGTTTGTCCCCAAGCATACAAAATGCCAACAGCTCCCAACTCGGAACACTTCTCTCCTTCTTACCAAACCTCCCATTTGTAGTTTACTTACTGATGAATGAAGATGATAATGGGACATTCTTAGGAAACAGTATCCAGGTTATAATATAAATATATTAAAAATGATTTTGCTTTTGCAAAAACAAAAACACATACATTTATCTTTGAAGAGGATATGAGATATTATTAATGGATTTCTCTGAGTGGTAGAACTACAAAAGATTCGAATTTTGTTTCCCACATGTTCTATACTTCTCATAATTACTAACTAGTTTTCTAATCCGAAAAAAGTAAGCAGCAGGTACTATGCAAAGTACTGTGACAATAAGCCAGGCAAAGGTACTCACAGGCGCTTCATCGCCAGGTCCCAGCACACACAGGCTGGCTTTCAGGTAGCCTCTGGCCCCGGCAGAGAAATCATCAGGGTCAGACAGCAGCAGCCACTTCCTGAGATAAGCATGTCCTAGAAGCAAGTGTCCGTGGGTGACTACAGGGGTGGGAAACCATGTGCAGCCACATCCAGGAAGCCAGGATGGACCACCCAGGAGAAGATGCGACTCCACCACCAGAACAAGGGGGCAAGATTCAACCCCTGCAACTAGTGGGGTAGTGAAACCAAGAGCTCATGACCAGGGATCAGTCCCCAAAGAGTACCACAGTCCACTCAGTAAGGCTGTTTTCCAGAAAAGGTAAAAGTTTAGCCACCCATAAATCATGCCTCACTCCACAATTAGTAGTCCAAATAAATGCCTCAGAATTTTTTTTTAGTCTGTTACCAAATATACTTTGAGCCAGATGTGGTGGCTCATGCCTATAATCCCAGCACTCTGGAGGCAGAGGCAGGAGGATTGCAGAGTTCGAGGCTTTCCTGGGCTACATAGTGAGCTCAGGGCCAGCCTGAACTACAAAGCAAGACCCTGTCTCAAACGAACTTAAAAAAAAAAAAAAAAGAAGAAGAAGGATTCTGAGTGTTTATGTGGCTCAGAGCCAGAAATATTAACAGAAATCTCTGTAAGAGTCAGTGGAAGTCAGTAGGTTGTTATTTTCCACTTTGTGGGGAAGTGACCAGTCCAAGTAGAACCAGAGTAAAGTGAAATCTCAGATTCATTACAAAAATGTTCTGTCCCTTGATAGGACCTTCCAGATTTATTATTATTATTATTAACCTCCTGAGACACAGGAGGTTTCAACCTTCCTGAGGAACTGCACTGTATGGACGGTGAATTCCTGTCTCCTCCCGCAACAAACCCACCTCCAAATTCTGACCCCCAAGGAGAGAGATGAAGGCCCAAGCAGATGTCCCCAGGCAGCCTCAAGAACCAAAATGCAAAGACATGTCAAAGGGGTGAGAACTCACGGGGCTCTCTGTAAATGGTGCCCACGTCCATCTGAAATCAGACAGGAAAATACAAATCAAACTCTTGCCACTGAAATGTTAAATAAAGCACAGTGTACTACCCGAGTCCACGAAAAGTCTCACTTATGAAAATCATCTAGTGACACAGGGAACCCTTCCTCATTTGAAACTACAGGTGAGAAAGCAGAATACATTTAGGTACACAGTTTGGGAAAGTATCTTCTTAATGCATCAAAAATGATAACTAAGCTGTCTTTGGGTGACAGACTGGAGTGGTTTTTCTTTTTTTCTTTCTTGTATTTTATAATTGTCTATTTAAAAAACAGTTTATCAGGATGTTGATAGTAAAGGATGCTATGAGGTAGTAGAAGGGCCAGTGAGCAAACTCTACTTCAACTCCCACCCTATTTTGCTGTGAACCTAAAACTGCCCTAAAACATAAAGCCTATTATTTAAATCATAAATTACTTTTATAATTAATTGTTATATTGTGCCTGTTATTTTAATGTGTATTAGTATGCTTGCTTTATATATTGATTACATTCATCACGGAAAGTTGGTACATGTATATAACTAAATTCCCTCCATCCCCTCTCCCTCCCTCTCTACATCCCATTCTCATTTGCAGAATAATCTATCTCCCTGTTTCATATTACCCACCCTTTACCTTGCCCCTTAAATTATTTATACTTTAGGTTTCTCATGTAAAAGAAGCCATGTGATATTTGTGCTTATTTGTCTGATTTATTTCACTTGGCATTATGGTCCCAAAGTGCACCTGCTAAAAGACAATATAGGTAAAACTCTTAAAGATATGGGCATAGGTAAAGACTTACTGAACAGAATCCCACTTGAACAAGACATAACATCAAGAATCAACAAATGGGATTATATTGTTTAAAAGCTTCTTCATAGCAAAGGAAGTCAACTGAATGAACAACCTACAGGATGTGAAAAAATTTTTCCAGCTACTCCAAGGACAGAGGACTAGTATCTAGAACATATAAAGAACTTTAAAACATTAGTGTCCTCTCAAGTAAAAGACTTTAAAATGGGTCCTTAAATGAATAGACACTTCTCAGAAGAAGTACAAAGGGCAAATAATGAAAACATGTTCAACATCACTGGCCATGACAGAAATGCAAATTAAAACAACACTGAGATTCCATCTTACTCCAGAAAGAGTGATTATTATTAAGAAACCAAATAATAATAATCAACAAAAATAATAACAACCTTGGAAAGGCTTCAGAGGAAAAAGAAGTCCTTCTACATTACTGGTGAGAATATAAACGAGTACACTATGTAAATCAATATAGAGATTCCTCAAAAAATTAAAAACAGAAATTCCCCTTCTAGGTATCTTCCTGAAAAAAAACTAAAGATATCATATACAGTGACATATGCATGCCCATGTTTATTATACCATAATGCACAATAGTTAAATCTTGAAAGTGCCATATATGACCATCAAAAGATGAAGGAATGGGGGCCGGAGATTTAGCTCAGAGGTTCTGGCACCTGTCTGACAAACGCAAGGTCCTGGGTTCGATCCCGGTAACCACATACAACAATGCTGGGCGTGGTGACTCAAGCCCACCAGCAATCAACCAGCAATCAGCACCACATACCACAGTGCCGGGCATGGTGGCTCACACCTGTAATCCCAGCACTTGGGAGGCAGAGACAGGAGGATTGCTGAGTTCCAGGCTTGCCTGGGCTACATAGTGAGCTCAGGGCCAGCCTGAACTACAAAGCAAGACCCTGTCTCAAAAAAAAAAAAAAAAAAAGATGAATGAATAAGGAAAATGTAGTGCACATGGGATACTACTCAGACATGAAGAAGGGTAAATGTGAGTCATTTGTACTAAAATAGAAAAATTAATTTAGTTAATTTTTATGTTCTCAGAACAAGTATATAAACATTAGAGACCGAAACAAAGGTTTCATTTGTTACATAATCACTCAAGCTGAAATCCATTTCTTTAAAAAATGCTTTTCCAAGAAGAAACTAGACTGAGGTTTTTTGTCTTCAGACTATTTCCTGGAGAAGGGGACATAATTCATTTGGATAGCAGGGCCAGTTTCAAACAAGCCTATACTATTCCTTTCCTGTTAATATGTCCTGGAGGATTCTAAAACAAGAACAGCAGTAACAATTGCATTAAGTGACACTACAGGACCACCTGGACTCCTATACAGTGCTCTGTGTCATTTGTTGAATGCATCCTATGAGCTCAATTGTCCTAGACTGTTCCGAGAAGTGACTGTCAACTTCTAGGTCACCTGGGACAAACAAGCAGACTGGAGCTGGGGCATCTGAATGCCGCCCTGACCCACAGTTAGCCTGAGGTCAGGGCAGAGAGTGCCAGGTTGTGCTGGCCCCAAATAGCAGGACTGGCATAGGGCTGCCTTCCCAGATGCAAGGACAGAGACATTAAAAAGAAGAGCTGAATTCCTCCTGCAGGAAATAGAAGAAGATTTCATTCCCCCCCTTCGTCACACATTTACCTTATAAAAGTTGTAAGTACTTTGTCTTTTGGAAATATATCAGTTTTGGTTTGTGGGGGGAGTGTTTTGTTTTGTTTAGAAAATAAGCCTTTTATCAGCTCTGTGATTTGGGACTGTCTGAGGACCATCTCTCTGAAAGGTAAAGTACACACTCCCTCACTGCCAGAAGGAAGCCAGGAGCCTGACTTCAGTGGGCCTGCAACCCGTGCTATAAAACTACCTTTTGTCACAGAAACTGGAGTTTGACTTGTCTTCCCCGCTGGATAGAGCAAACCCACTAACATAAATAGTTACATGAGTTCCAGGTGAGTGGAACGCGAGCACTATGAAACCAAAGGTGTTATCCGGTCCTTTGACTTGAGTACTAGTTATTATTCATCTCAAAAACATGTACATAAAGGAAAACCCATGGGCTATATGACAGTAAGATTTCTCTCTGCCTTTGTAACTTCTGAGCAGATCGCTGTGGTCCACATCACATTCTGGGAATGCTTAGGCAATAAAAAGTGTGTTGTCAGAGATATAACTCAGTGGTTCCAGCGCCTGCCCTGAAAGTTCAAGGTCACAAGTTTGATCTCCAATACCAAAAAATAAAAAAATTTTAAAAAGTGTTTTACTTCTCTACCTTTTTAGAGACAGTGTCTGAGTTTGGAGATTTTTACAACTGTTTTTAGGGGCTGGGGATGTAGCTTAGTGGCTCAGCACCGGCCTCGCAAGCATAAGGCCCTGAGTTCAATCCCTGGTGCTGAGAAAAAAGGGGGGTGGGGCCGGCATTTTTCCAGCACAGATCAAGATACACACCCCCTATGCACTATCCACAGAGCCCCCAGGAGCACAGAGAAGTGCGAGCTGACTGCTCTCAGTCTGAGAAAGTGAGTATTACCCGGAACTCCCCGATGAGGGCATCTGTCCTGAGGGAACGGGAGTCTACCACCTGGAAAAGAAGATTGTTGAAAACATGTACCAGTGAAATATGCCCCACAAGGTCCAACCAACAGCTCTTCTATCCCAAACAAAAACAGCCAGCAGCCAATGCTTACTCTAGTCCAGAGACTATTCTAAGCAACGTTCCATGCTCCATAGAGACTACAGGATGTGTAGAGAATCACACACATTCACAAATGACAGAGGCAGAGTTCAGAGAGCCTGGCACCCACACCTTTTACCACTTGGCCACACCCTCCTCTGGGCAGTTGCAGGAGAAAGCTGAAGCCCGGGGACAAAAAAGCCAACTGAGTGGCTGTGGCATGCCTGTGACGGAAGAACTGGACAAGCTGTCTGCCTGCTCTAGGTTCCAGGTCTTAGCATCACACACATGTACACTCACACACACACACACCCATGGAGAACACTTGGTTGCTGACACATACCGTAATAAAGATGGGCTCATCAAAGAGCTCCGAGGGAGAGTCGAACAAGTTGAAGAAAAGAGTCTGTGGGTCCAGAAAGAAAGGGAGACAAATCGGTGCCCAAGACCCCTCAGGCCAGGCAGCGGGTGATCACCACCCACAGTCCACCAGGCCAGAGGCTGAGTTCACCAGTGCTGAGCTCTGGGGACCCAGCACACCCTGATTCCCCACCCCAAGCACAGAAGTCCTCTTCTCAGGCCCAGCCCTTTGCAAGGCAGAGAGGCAGACTTGGGAACCCAGCACATGTTCCAGCCAAAGTCAGCCCCAAATGCAAACTCGCAAATGAATGACCAGGTGCCTGCCTGCAAGGCCTTCCAAGATTCAGGCCCTGACACCCAGGTCTCCCACCTCGCTGAAGACAGGGCTGTTTCCCTTGTGGATCCGAGTCCGCTTGGTCTGCCCAGCAGCTGTGACCTTGACCACAGGCTTGATGTTCACCCCTGGCAGCTGGCGCCCCTCAATCACCTGGACTCTGATCTGAAAGGCGGGAAGGGGTGTGAACAGGAAGAGTGGAAAAGGCCTAGACAGGCAGGAAGAAGGGGCCCCACCCAACCCAGGAGTCAGAAATCTCTGGGGCTACACTGTGCTAGCTTCTGGGAAGACAACTGAAAACGTATTCGAAAGATTAGCATAAGAACGTATCTTCCCACCCAGGTCCCCTGCATCTATAAAATTGCACAGCTCCACACTGAAGAGCTGGCAGGCTGCCCCAGGGAGCTACTCCCTTAAACCCACAGGCAGACCCTGCACCCACAACACCCTGCATTTTATTCAGCCCAAGCCCCATCCCAGGCCCTGGGACACTGACATTTCACAATAGCCTGAACTTTCTTTAAGGACCATTCCACAGGTACGGCTCACAGATGAAGGGGTCCCATAACTAGTACTTTTTTCAATGATGGATATTAAACCCAGGTCCTCACCCATGCTAGGCCAGGCAAGGCTGAGCTGTATCTCCAGCCCTTATTCTTTACATTAGTAGCTGCAATGCTTTCTTACATTCTGAGACCTTAAGAAATTTCTCCACAGAACATTAAAGTAATTAAAATTTCAAGGACAGTTGTGCTTTTAAACATTAGGACAAATAATTTAAATTCTGAACTTTAAAAACATTAAAATAATTTTATAGAAAAATAAGATATTTACTTGTTCTACTTTCTAATCTGTATTCATTGACTAATTTCTTATAAAAAAATAGCATGCCATGGATGTAATTAATATGTACTGCAAATATGTACTCATAAAAAATTTGAGGCCAAGAATTTAGCTCAGTGGTTCCAGCGCCTGCCTGGTAAGCACAGGTCCTGAGTTCAATCCCCAGCACCATGTACCACAATGCTGGGCATGGTGGCTCATGCCTATAATCACAGCACTGGGGACACAAAGGCAGGAGGATTGCTGTGAATTCAGGGCTGTCCTGGGCCACATAGTGAGTTCAGGGCCAGCCTGATCTACAAAGTGAGACCCTATCTCAAAAATTAAAAATTAAAAAAAGAAAACTAACCCAGGCAGGGGTGGTTCATGCCTGTAATCCCAGAACTCAGGAGGTAGAGACAGGAAAATTGCTAAGAGTTCCAAGGCTAACCTGGGCTACACAGTGAGTTAGAGGCCAGTCTGAACTATGTAGTGAGGCCTTGTCTCAAAAAAAAAATTAAAAGATGACACACAAGGGCCCAAGTTTGATCCCTGGTACCAAAAAAAATTAGAAGAGAAAATTAGTGTGCTGTGTAAAAATATATGATAACAATAACAGGAAGGTAGGTGAGATTTTTTTCCTGCCAGTACTAGAGTTTGGACCCAGAGGTTTCACACTAACCTATATCTACAGCCATTTTTGGTTTTTATTTTGAGACAAGGCCTCAATAACTCGCTAAGTTGCCAAGACAGGGTTCACACTTGCAATCCTTCTGCCTCAGCCTCCCAGAGTGCTGGGATTACAGGTGTGCACCACCATGCCCAATGGATGGGCGGTTTTAATTATCTTCATTTTGTTGCATTTTCCACTTGTATACAATAAACATACATTGCTTTTTGAAAGAGAATAAGAGGCAATAAAAGCATGTCCTGGGGATAATATGGGAGTTGGAAATCTGTCCCTTGAGGTGTAAACACAGTGGTTATAGCTGAGATTTTTATTTAATTTACCATGATTTAAAACTGAAATGTAGTTTTATGATTTGTTGCACTTAATAAATATATTTAAGTTTCCTGATTTAACTGTAAAGGTAGCTCTAGGCATTTACTATCACTCAGTGCAACTACATCAAAGTGGACACTTCTGTAGAATAACCAAAGGCTCAAAATTAAAAGTCAAGTAAAATGGGATGGATTCTGGATAAAAATATGTCAGGCTGGTATTAATAATTACATTCTGTGAAGAACCTGAACAAATTCAGATTATCACTCTAGAAAAATTCATTGTTCTAAGCAGAGATGTAGATGAGAGAAGTGAGATGCTAAGCAGAGCCTGCGCCACAGGTCTGCAGCAAGCAGGTTCTTTGCTCTCAGGAGCACCCCACTGACTGCTGACCTGGTGGCTTTGTCAGGACACAGACCGCACAGGAAATGGCAGAGAAGCCGCAAGTGAGATGAGCACCAGGCAGCAACAGACAAGAGATACAGGGAGGGCCAGGTTGACTCTCTGTAGAGACTTTCTTTTTTTTTTTAAAGAGCCAGACATTGGGACCAAGCAGTGGCCTCTTCTGAGGCCCTAAGACATAAAGTTCCCTTTCAGAAGCTGATTAGAACCAGGGGAGGGGGGATTCCCACTAGGACTCCCGTTAGGATGCAGGCGCACTTTCTCCAAGGGTGGACAAACAGTGAGGCACTAGCAGCTGCTGATGGGTTGAAGGAGGAGTTGAGGTCAGTCACCTGGAAGTCCTGCGGCTTGTCTGACAGCAGCTTCCGGGATGGGGGTGTACTCCTCTTTCTTTTGCTCCCAGGGTGGTAGGGAGGAGGGTGGGAAGGGGGCTTTTTGGGGGTGGTGGGAGCCCCAGGGCCTGGCACACCACTTGGGTCCAGGAAGGGCTCTGCCTCGTCTCCTGTGAGCCCCTGGTCTTCCGTGTCTTCCTCTCCCGTGTCTGCAAAGACAGGCCCCAGTGAGGACCAGTCCCTCCAACCCCGCCCTCAGGACCCAGTCCTGCAGCAGGGAGACCCACAGAGCGTGAGTCCCAGGACCCAGCACCTCTCTAGCTCCCCACCCCTCTTCCCCACTGTGAACCACGGTGGATGAGGCAGAAAGAAGAGCAGAATCAACAGGTGAACGTGAAGCCGGTCAGTCCATTAGTCAACAGGAGGAAGAGAGCATGGCCCTGCCCTTCCCACCCCCTGCCCTGCAGGGCATGCCCTCCAGTGGGCTGACGGTGTTGGCAGGTAAGATGGTTATGAGTAGTAGGGTCTGAAATGGAGCAGCCTGGCCTGTGCCTCACCCGTGGGGGCCGGCCACTTCTTTCCAGAGTATCTTGTTTCCACGGTGCTGTCACTGAGCAGGGACCAAGTCTCTGCCTGGCTCTGTCCCCCACCTGGCATGTGGGGAGGGCACAGCCCCAGGGGAAGGGCGGGAGGGAGCTAGGTAAGGGAAGCCCACCCGCCGCACCCCCAACCCCAACCCTGTTTTCCCTGCCCTCCCCAGCCTGGCGCAAAGCTCAGAAAGAGCTCTGCTGTCTGTGGGGCTGACTCTCTACCCAATCCTCTGCAGGACTGGAAGGTGGCTTGGATTGTTCTGAACCTGATTCTGTCACACCCATCTTAGTGTGGTCCCAGAGCATTTGGGGTCCCCTACCACCAGGAACCCCTCCTTCCCCCCCAGAACCTGCTCCAGCTCCACTGCACCTGAGGTTGTTCTGGGTGACCTCAGTCCAGAATGAGCTCTGACCTCTAAGCCCAGACATGGCAGAACCCCAGCAAGATGGCTTCTTTGCCTCTCGCCACAGAGCCCTCAGTAAGCAGGGACCCCAAACTGGCATTGAACACACTGAAAGGCTGTTCGGGTTTCAAGTTGTGTTGTTTCTAGTGTCCTTTGAGTGGGACAAACTCTAGACTCTCCTCCATGGGCAAATGCTCATTGGCCTATCCACCTCAGCTAGACTGCACAAAGGCTGTGCCAGGCCATCACTGGCAAGCCATCCAGGCCCGGGTCCTCACCTGGCAGGCCCAGCAATGGGAAGAAAGAAGGCTAAGGCAAGCACAGGGCCTGACTCATTCAGCTGCCCACTTCACAAATGTTAATCTGTAGGCCCAGAGAGGGTATTATAGGTAGACAAGCCAGCTAGACATATATAGGCAGATAGATAGGGCCGGCTCTTAAAAGACTTACAAAAATGAAGCCAG
>PVIC010040040.1:0-16844 GCA_004025085.1 Thryonomys swinderianus | reverse complement strand
AAAAAAAAAAAAAAAAAAAAAAAAAGTCCACAAGGACAGGAAAATTTACTGTCTCCAAGACAACTTTTTTTTTTGGAGACAGGGTCTTGCTTTGTAGTTCAGGCTGGCCCTGAGCTCACTACGTAGCCCAGACAAGCCTCAAACTCAGCAATCCTCCTGTTTCTGCCTCCCGAGTGCTGGGATTACAGGCGTGAGCCACCATGCCCGGAACTGTGGTATGTGATATTGATTGCTGGTGGGCGTGAGTCACCACACCCAGCATTTTATGTGGTTGCCAGGGATCAAACTCAGGATCTTGGCGCTTGTGAGGCAAGCGTCGGAACCACTGAGGTAAATCTCCGGCCCTCCAAGACAACTTCTAATTGGAGGAGCTGTCCCTTTCCCTAGTCCTACCCAAGCCTTCCCTACCACATCCCTCCACACAGCCTGGCAGACTGGGCCAGGGTGCAGGAGGCCACTTACCTGGATGTGCATCCTTGCTCGGCGAAGCAGGCTCAGTGTGGTGTAACGGGCACAGTCGGCCCCCAGGGGCATCTGCTGCTTCAGTTGCTCCAGGCACCGCTTCAGCTGGGCCCGCCTGGGAGGAAGGGTCTAGAGGGCAGTACAAGTCCCAGCTGGAAGGCCAGAGGGAGCTGGCTCCTGAGGCTTGATGCGACAGGGTTGGGATAGAACTCACCTGCGCTTCTCCAACTCACTGTGCACAGATCTGCCAATACCAGGGAGGATGAAGTGAGGGGCTGCCCGCTACTGGGCTCCCCCTTTGCCCCAGAACCCATAAGGCTGCAGATATTGGCCTCAACAATCTGCCTGTGAGTACCTTGAGGTGGCCTCAAGCACTAGAGCCCCCAGGCAAGAGCAGGAAGAAACAAGACGCCAGGCAGAACAGAATCCTGGGAGTTCTGCCCAGGTGGTTGTAAGGGTCCAAATAGGGTTCACCTGACAACCAGTCAGCAGAGGCCTCCTGGACGGAAGTCACAGCTGAGCTGAGCACAAAACAAGTGTCCCACAACAAGTAGTGGAGGGAACGACATTCAAACTGGAGGAAAGAGCACAGGTAAAGGGTCGATGCACTGAGAAATGACAAAGGGGTGGTGATGTGTGGAGTGTGTGAGTGGAAGTGAGACCAAGAACAGACTTGTTCACACTTCTGGCACATCAGAGGTGCTCTAGAAGTAGTCCATGAATGACAAATGAAGTTCAGTCTGCGGGGTGGCCAGATGGCAGGGAGTCTGAATGCCTCTCAGAGCAGGGTACCTGGTCTAGAAGATGCCAAAAGTAGAAAGTGAGCGCAAGAAGAGCCTAGGAGGGGCAAGCCCACCCCTGTCCAACCACCCCCGGTCTGCTCACCGCCCACTATCCAGCGCGCCCAGAGACTGTGGGAGTCGCTTCCGCCTCCTGTGGATGGGGCCTGGACTGAGGTGCCTGCACAACGACGCGTAGCCATGCTCCGCCTCTGCCGGAGAGAGTTCCCGGCCAGGGTCAGGCTGGGGCTGGGACTCGTCCCAGTAGGAGCCGCTGGTAGGGCAAGGTTAGGTCTGGGTGCCAGGATCATCTCCCCAAACCCTTCCTGCCCGACAGCCTGCAGACTCCTCTCGAGTTCAGGGAGAGGAGACCTCCCCAGGGCAACTGCCGTAGGGCAATGAATCGTGCCAGTTGGGAGCCAAGGCCAGTGTCAGCGAGTTCGCGGCCCAGGAGTCCCGCCAGGATTCTTTCTCACCTCTCTCGCGGCGCTCCAAGAACTCGGCCGCTTGCAGCAAGACCTGGATGTTGCTGGCCACAGGTTCCATATCCGAGACAGCTGGTGGCGGGCGGGACTAGCTAGCAGGCTAGAGTAGGGGCTGTACCACTGTTGTTACAATGTAACTGACACAAGCAACAAATAAGGGTTCGGGCCCGCCCCCAGGAGCTCCTCCCGTGGAACCGCCCAGCCCTTGGTCCCGCCTCCCGGGCCTTGGGGGAAGCCACAGCCCACACTGCAGCTTGCCGTCGGCCTGTAGTGGCCCCTCTAGGGCCTGGTACTGGCGCCAGCTCGAGGTCTGGCCTCTTGACGAGCCCACCCCCAAGTTGGGGGTTACTGCGTCTTCCTCCCCTCGCTTAGCGACCCTGAACGATTCTTGCGTCTTTGGGCCTCAGTTTCCAGCTAGTGAGGAGCACCGGATACTTCGAACAGCGCTTTGAGCCCCAGCGACTCCCTAGGAGTCCTAGCCGCGCCAGCATCCGACGCCGGGGGCGGGGCCTGCCGGGCGCAACTCCCCCATTGGCAGGTTGCCTGGCAGGCCTCGCTTGTGTCATCTCCCGGGCGGGGCGGAGGGGCCTCTGAGGGACGATTGGCTGGCGCGCGGCCCTACCTTCTCCCGCTGCCGGTCCTCAAATTCGGGCGGGAAAAGAAGCAGGTTTCAAATTTGAAAACCTGGGTGATGAAGGCGGCGTTGAGCGGGAACAGGATCGCACTGCGCAGGCGCAGGCGCCGGAGGAAGAGGCGCGGACTCAGCTCCTGAGTGCCCAGTTTGCTTCGCCTGCCTACCGTCTATTCCCCCTCCCGGAGGCTCTGCCTGGGCCTCAACTCGATCGTGTGGTGGAAAGACACTCTCCTGATCCCATCAGCTGGAAACTATTGTTAGCACGAAGACGCCAGTGACAACAGTTTCCCAAACCAGGCCATACCCGGAAGAACGCCACCTGGCTTTATAGGGACCCCTGCATTGTGGAATGAAGCAAGTGGGGCTCTTCTCTTGTCACTGAGGCCCAGCGACAACGTGGTGGGAGGAGAGAGCCAGTGCCTATGTAGTGCTCTGGTAGGAGGCCCAGTGCAAACAGGCACACACTTCTTCCTTCCAGACAGCCTTTCTGGAGCATGACTGCACAGAATCCATGAACCTTTTTTGAAGTGACTAGCCCTGCAGAACAGCACCTGCAGACCTTCCTAGTGGCGCACCAGCAGGTGCAGCCTCACCTCCAGGGCAGGAAGGAAACAGCAGCTGGTAACTAAGTGGGGCATTCCTGCCAGGCCGGAGACCGAGGAAGCAGGAAATGGGGGAGGGTGCGAGGGGGATTCTGTATAAAGACAGCCCCAGACACACACAGGCACATATCATCGGGCCTTGGAGGTTCTCTAAGATTCACTGCCAGAGGAGTCACCAACCCATTCACCTGTCCATCTCCTCACAAAATATCTTAGTACTCTGACAGGGAGGCCCTCAAAGGAAAGGAGAGAACTAAGGGCACATCCTAAGGGAAGTTTGATCTAATCAAAGAGGTCAGGGGAGGTTGGGCTGGGGAACTGCATGAATATGTTAGCTCTGAGCAGCAGGGAAGAAAGAGAATTCCAGACTAAAGAAGAGCATGTGCAAAGGCCCCTGGGCTAGTGCATGCCGACACCTCAGTCTGAGCCCAGAATGGGTTAATTGGTACCTCACACTCCCATGTGTAATCAGTTATGCCTGAAAGAACCAATCACAAGGCTTGTGAATGTATTTCCAATTTCATTTCACTAGCAACAGCACCCACACAATGCAGGCATAAATCTACTCAGACATCTGGGACCCAGGTGGCCTGGCCTTGGACTTGTGGTATGATAGCAGCAAAGAGGTACTTGGAGAAAAGTTCCCAGCACAGGGAGGGACTAAAGCAAGGAAAGTGAAGGCAGGCTTCAGAGGGGGCTGCGCAGCCATACAGAGGAGTTTGGGCTTTACTCTAAGAGCCAAGGGGAAGATTCAAGCTAGGAAACAGTAGACAGCATCATCCCTGGGCACTGCTCCGTCTCTCCCACAGTACCCATCCCATGCTGTTCCTGGACAGTAGCATTCCTTAGGCATACAGCTGCCAGGGTCTCCATTTAAAATGTTTCAGAAATGGTCTAAGCACATGGCTGCCCGCCTTGTACTACCTGGTCTAACTGAGCTAAAAGACCATGTCACCTTTTCTTGCTCTGAGCATCTTTCAAGGTATTCTTGGATTCTCCTCACTGCACAGTCCACTTATTTATTCCTTCATTCTCAGGTTTTTTTTCCTTTCTTTTTGGTATTCCAAATTTTCCACCTTTGAAGAGACATTAGGTTTGGCCACTGAGCTAGTCCTGATCGCTGGTAATAATACCAGTCTAGATAGCACCTCCATCTCAATCCCTTGGACACAGATGGGAGGTTACCTGGGTATGCACCAGGGGACTGTCTCCGGGAAGCTACACAGGAGATGCACTCTTGGCCCCAGTTTGTGTTTGTTTTGTTTCCTTTTTTCTGTACTGGGAACTGAACCTATGGCCTTCACATTGGGCTACATCCCCAGCCCTTTTTATTTTTTGTCGCTTTTTTTTTTTTTTTGGTGGTACCAGGGATCAAACTTGGGCCCATGTGCTTCCAAGGTAGGTACGGTACCACTTGAATTAAATCCCCAGCCCTAGCCCTTTTTATTTTTTAAGATAGGATCTCACTAAATTGCTGAATTACCCTGGCAGAGCTTGAACTTATGATCCTCCTGGCTCAGTCTCCCAAAGTGCTGGGATTACAAAAGTGCATTTCCATGCCTGACTCTGATCTCAATTTTTGCAGATGATGTGAAGTTTCAACTGCCCTAACAGGCCCTTAAGAATTCAGACATAAAGGATTAAAGATATCCCCTCTCTCACTTAGGAATCACTACCACTTCTGGCATTTGCAATTGAACCTTGGTCTTGTGTGCCCTCTACCAAGCAGGACAAAAGCAGGTGAGGTGCCTCCAGGGTGCGGATAAAACGTATCATGCCAGCAGCTTCTCCCACCCCTGCAGCCCAGATCCGCCAGAGAAGCGCAGGAATCCACCCCTCCCTGTGCCCCTCAAGTTGAGTGTGAGCACACAGTTGTGAAAGTGTGCAACCGGTCCTTTCAACCTTTATCACCCCCAATTTTAGTCAACAAGTATTCCCCTTGCCTGTCCTTCATGAAACCACTGCTTTAAAAACCGCATTTCTGCCTACTGTTGGATATTACGGATCAAGGAATGTGTACCTTGGCCTGAAGAGAAGTGACTTGACACATTTCCAAATTGGTGCTGATAGCTTCCATTCTCATCCTTTTATTAATTTTGTCTTTCAGTACTGATGATTGAACCCAGGTCTTCTGTACTGAGCTACATCCCCAGCACCTCCTATTAGGGTTTGTAGGTGTCTCCCCATGAAAGCTTCATGTGGTCATAGGTGGGGCTTTTACAGAGGTGGCTGGATGTAGAGTATGTGATCCTCAGGTTGCCCCAAGGTGATGGTCTGGTGCTAGGATGAGGAACAGCAGGATTAAGGGTGTGCGTGCCTGCTCTAAGTCGCCTGGATAAGATCTAAGGGATAGAAAGAGCTATGGTTGTCCCTTGTTTGCTTTTGCTGCCTTTTCCCTACAATGAACAGTTTCTCCTCTTCAGTGCCCCTCTGCTATGTTCCACCCTGCCTTGGAACCAGCCAGGTGTGGACTGAAACCTCTATGAACTATAAGCGAAATAAACTTTTCCTCCTTTGGGTTTCAGGTATTTTGTCTCAGCAATGAGAAAAAAGAAACTAAACACCTTCCACATTTGAGATGGCATCTCCCCAGTCACTGAGTTGCCCAGACTGGGCTCAAAGTAGTAATCCTCCTGCGTCGGCCTCCCAGAGTGCTGGATTACAGGCCTGTGACACCGTGACTTGAGCATCCTCCTCCTTTCAGTGTGCTCTGAGCTCTGCTAGGGTGAAGTAGGCCTCGTTCAGAGTGACTGCCTTCTGCCAGGATCTATGCACAGTCTCCAGGGCTGAAGGGATCAGTCTAACTTGCCAGATCCATCGGGGCCTCCTCCAGCCTGTCTCTCTCACAGGTGGTGAAAATGGTTCTCCCTGGCATTCTGTACCTCAAAGGATGTGAAAGAAACATCCCTTGACTCAGCCTCTGCACTGACGCAGTCCCACTCCACAGCTACTCACTTTGGGGGTCAGGCAGTCAGCTTAAATGAGTTTCCTGGAATATCCGCCCCAGCCCCAAACATCGTGTGATCCTGGAAATGTGGATCTTCTGCTGGCCTAACATGGCCTCCTGTAGAGCGCTAAAGTTCCCACAGTGATTCCCATGGGGCTGTGCCCCATTTGGGAATCCAGTCAATAGGGCACTTGCCAATGTCCTCTGTCTGACCACAGGACAGCCACTGGCCACTGCTCATGAGTCAGGGGAACTGAAATGTAAGGCAGATGGCATGCAATTCTGAGCTGGTCTGCTCTCACTTTCTTCACTCAGAGTGGTGCCATTCTAAACAGGAAGTTCTCCTGATACCTCAAAACTTTTATCCATAAATCAATCAGTGTTTTGTTGATCAGCAAGAGCTGTTTATACAGCACTTCCAAAATGGCCCAAAAGGCCAATGACCACAGGACTGAGAAGCTTAACAGGTGATTCTGAAGTCCCCAGCCTAGGACACCTCAGTACTCCTCACGCTGTGCATGTTCCTGTGCAAACCATTTCATTTTATTATGGTCTAACTGGCCAACACCCTTCCTCACCTGAGCATTTCGCTAGCATCATACTAGACACTGTGTTTCAGATCCCAAGGTTATGCTGTCTTTAGGTCATAACTGCAATCTCAAAATTACTTTGTTTCTTGTTTTGGTTCCAAATCCCAGCAGCTGCCAGGAGGGGGCACTCACAAGCTTTGCCATAAGTCCAGAGAGTGCCCTACAAAAGACCTTTGTGTAACAGATTTAGTTGCCTATTTTACCATGCCAATTTTCCTGTGAAGTGTCTAGTGCACAGCTGCCTCCCACCATGACACACTCCAGTTGTTTTGTTGTATTTTGTTTTTGTTTTGTTTTGTTTTTGAGACAGGGTCTCGCTTTTTAGTTCAGGCTGGCCCTGAGCTCACTATGTAGCCCAGGCAAGCCTGGAACTCAGCAATCCTCCTGCTTCTGCCTCTTGAGTGCTGGGATGACAGGCTTAAGCCACCAAGCCTGGCATTGTAGTATGTGGTACTGATTGCTGGTGGGCGTGAGTCACCACACCCGGTAGTGTTGTATGTGGTTATCCGGAACTGAACTCAGGACCTTGCACTTGCCAGGCAGGCGCTGGAACCACTGAGCTAAATCTCTGGCCCTTGTTGTGTTTTTTTTTTAAGAGACAGAGTGTCCCTTAGCTGCCTAGGCTGGGCTTGAATTTTCAATCTGCCTTCTAGTCTCACAGGGTACTGAGATTACACTCACTGTCTACCATGCCCAGCCATTCATCCCACTTCTCAATAACCACTTAAAGGCATCCATGTTGCTGTAGTGAGCCCTTGATGATCACCTTGTCCCCATCATCCTGTGAATCTTTTCATCTACACTGTTGTGTCAGAATCATTCCCGCTTGATAGTGGCCCAAACTCTATCTGGGCCAATCTTGGCCCATCATAGGATGTCATGACACATGCCTGTATTTTTTGTTTTAGCTTCAACAGATAACAAGAGGATGAAGATATATTTAGCTTCTTTCCTGTTAACTTTTCATTTCCTTACACATCCAGTATATTATCTGGGATTTAGATCCACCATTTCAAAAATCCACTATTAACTTTTTTTTTTTTTTTTTGAGACAGGGTCTCACTTTGTAGTTCAGGCTGGCTCTGAGCTCACTATGTAGCCCAGGCAAGCCTCCAACTCAGCAATCCTCCTGTCTCTGCCTCCCGAGTGCTGGGATGACAGGCGTGAACCACCACACCCGGCACTGTGGTATGTGGTATTGATTGCTGGTGGGTGTGAGTCACCACGTCCAGCATTGTATGTGGTTACCAGGATCGAACTCAGGGCCTTGCACTGGCGAGGCAGGCGCTAGAACCACTGAGCTATATCTCCAGCCCTCCACTATTAACTTTTATCCCAGTGATTGATTATAGTACAGCTGTGGCCCCAGACCCAGGTGAACCCACAGTCCTCCAGGAATCAAAGGTTCATCATGGCCACCCTGCCATCCAATTCTTAGGCTGGTGGGGGGGGGCTTCATTTCAAACCAGCCTATTCAGATCCCCTGCCTTTAACCACCTCCTTCCTGCAGCTCCCCAGCTCTGGACCTCTATTGCTCTGCCTTAACCCCTCCAAGGCCAGAGACTAGAAACCTGGGGCACCGCACCAGAGACAACCAGAACTATTCAAATGAGGTGATCCTAGCTGGTTCACCCCACCTCACCAGTTCCTTCCTGAGGAAACCACAGTCAAGGCCCTGGCCCATGGTTCCCCTCTCCTCCTGCCCCAGCCCCGGTGCTTCTTTGTGCAGCCCAGTGTTCCCATGTCCTGCCTCCTGCTTCTAGCAAACTGTAAAATCTGCTGAGCAGTTATGGATCTAACAGGCAGCAACCACTGCCTGTGCAGGGCCTCAGGGCTGTACAGAGCCTGCTCTGGGGTGGGGGCTGGAGTCCACCTCTGGAGAGTGGTCCTCCAGAGTGGGGCACCATATGGGCCAGACCTGAATGTCTGTGGCCAAGGCTCTGGGGCCCTTGGCATCCTGCTCCACATCAGTGGAGCACCCAGGGGCCAGGATGGAGCACCTAGGAAGGTGTGGGCAGTTGGCTACATCAGTTCCTCAAAAAGCACCCTCTGAGGGCCGGAGATTTAGCTCAGTGGTTCCGGTGTCTGCCTCACAAGCACAAGGTCCTGAGATTGATCCCGGTAACCACATACAATGCTGGGCGTGGTGACTCACGCCCACCAGCCATCAATACCACATACCACAGTGCCAGGCAAGGTGGCTCACGCCTGTAAACTCAGCACTCAGGAGCCAGAGATAGGAGGATTGCTGAGTTTGAGGCTAACCTGGGCTACAAAGTAAACCTTGTCTCAAAAAAAAAAAAAATTTCTGATTCCAGCTGTTCCCAATCCCCTCAGAGTGTGGTAAATTAATGCAGTAGCACCAGCCAAGAAGGGTGATTCTCTTAGGACCAGGTGTCTGAGGGTCACATAGCCGGGTGAGCCACCAAGACCCGCCGAAAGTAAGAGCTGAGGTGAGGAGAATTTGGAACAGGTACTGGACCAGGGCCAGGGAAGCAGCTTTGGCTCCAGGGAGTGGAGACCAGTCAGCCCTCTCTGTATCCAACAGTGATTTAGCCAATTGCAGGTTAAAAATATTTAGAGGGGGAAAAAAGAACCCTGCTGCAGGGTGCCTCACGCAGTCATAGGTGGGGCTTTTTAGAGGTGGCTGTATCTTGAAAGTGCGATGCTGGGACTAAGGGTTGTTACTGAATCAGTATACCAAATGGCTTGGCACTGCCCAAAGCCTGGGAACTTAGACCAACTATAAACGGGGCAGAAAGTGCTCTTGTTGCTCAGCTACCTTGCTGCCTTTTGCCTGCCACAAACTGTTTCTCCTTGCGGTGCCTCCTGCTTTGGAGCCAGCCAACTATGAACTAAAATCTCTACAACAGTGAGTCAAATAGAACTTTCCTCCTTTCTCTGTTGGTATTTTGTCTCTGAGAAGAGTAACTAAGACATCTAGTTTTGGTTCTAATTGGTGCGGATGTGTCTACTCCTCTGAGCATGAATGCCTGTCCCTCTGTGATGGAAGGGGTACATTGCCACCAACCAGAAACCAGGTAGCTGGTGACTGCTGCCAGGGACGGGGGCCTCAGCAGGGACTCAGTGTTGGTCTCTGGTTGTCTAACGAGTCACTCAGCAGTGGCGTCTTCCAGGTCAGAGTTGGTCAGGGACTGTGTTAGGAAATGCACACACGGTCTCTAGAGCTGCCACCATGGCTGGCAGGCTCGTGGGTCCACTGAACCTGTTATAGCTGTGGAGAGGGTTGACTGACACCCAGAGAGTTTGTCATTTTTCCACTTGATCACAAAGAGCCTTCTCAGCATGGATGCTCAATAGTGCACATTCACACAGAACACAAAAGTCATCATGGTCTGAGGCTGTGGCATAACATGGGCTTAGCCTGCAATGGCCTGGGTTCAATCTTCAGCAAAAAATAAAAATACAAAGGTGGAGGCAGGAGGATCACAAGTTCAAGCCCAACCCATACAACTTTGTAAGACCCTGTCTCAAAAGATAAAACAGGTCTGAGGATGTATCTCATTGCAAAGATCTGGGTTTAATCCCTAGTAACAAACAAGCTTCAGTCTGTTTTCATTCTGAGAGGTCCATCCGTATACTTATTCTCCAGATTCCCTCATTAGTTTTCCAACACTCTTCCTTTTTAAAGTGTTTTTTTTTTACAAAGTCTTATTAAAGTAGGAAAATAAATAGGTTCCACAGAGCAAGTTTGGGCTGAGTAGAAGTAGGAAAAGAAGTGCACCCTACAGCACGAGGGCAGCCACCATCCGAGAAGGAACACAGTGGCCCCTTTTAAGTTTGCAACAGTCCACTCAAATCACCAGCCACCACTGCCCCTGTTCTGTGTCCCCCTCATCCTTCTGGTTATTTCTAGTTCCAGAGTGCACAATGGAATGTGGGGCTTGTAGGATTTCTCTTCACCACTGTTCTCCAGTATCACCCCATGTGGAGCTGCAGGGTCACTGCTGCCAATTGGTTGGGGGCGGGGAGAGGGCCAGAGGGCAGATGCACTTGTAAGCCATGTTCAAGGCTTGTTCTTGATCATGGGTTCTAAAGAACTCCCAACAAGGCCTTAGACATGAACTGCAGGAGATGAGGTGAACACAGAAACCTGGTGAGGACCCACCAAATCTTTTGCACAGTGCTACGCTCAGTCGTTAAGGCAGTGGTGACCTTTCCTTGTTAATTGGTTCAGCAGCTGCAATGTGTACACAAATGACAAGTACCAAACAAATTGATCTGGCTGGAAAGGGTAGCAACAAATGATGCAATCAACACTGATAAGTTCTAGTTTGCATGTGGAGTACCAAATGACAATCAGAACCGAATGTTCATGTCAGAGTGTGTTGAGTATCTAGTTTGATGAGGGTCAAAGCAGTTTAGTACAAAGGCATGACTGTATACTATTTCCACTTGATAATGTTACCTCTGTGTTCACCCAGTTTGTTTGTTTCTTTTTGTTTTGTTTGGGTTGTTTTTTTTAAATTGAATTCTTTATTGGTACAATTTATATACATCTCACAATCACATATAACATTGGGGAATTTGTACCAGTATATGACACAAGTTAATTCTCATTTTTACCCATATCCCTACACACCCACACCTCCCCACCCACTTTATACATACTTTTATTTTCTTTCTGTATCACATTTATTCCTTCCCCTCATTACATTCCCACACCAAATTTCCTATGGAAATTTCCCACAAGCTGTCATACTTTCTAGAGCTCATTTGCATCTACAGGTGTTCATGTCAAAGAGAAGATCTGGAATTTGCCTATCTGTGATCTATTAATTTCACTTACTAGTATATTCTCCAGGTGTCTCCATTTGCACCTAAATGGATTGATCTTGTCATTCTTTATGGCAGAGTAATACTCCATTTTATTAAAAAAAAACCACATCTTCTTTATCCAGTCTCCAGTTGATGGGCATTTGGGTTGTTTCCAAGATTGATCTATCACGAACTGAGCTGCTATGAACAAGGGTGTACATCTGTCTTTCCAATGTGATTTTTAAAAATTCTTTTGGGTATATTCCTAGCAGGGGGATAGCAGGGTCAAATGGGACCCCTAGTCCTAGATTTCTGAGAAATCTGCACACGGATCTCCACAATGGTTGCACAAGTCTGCAATCCCACCAACAGTGGAGAGGGGTTCCTTTCTCCCCACAGCCTCACCAGCATTTATTGTTGGTTGATTTTGTGATCGCGGCCATTCTTTGTGGAGTGAGATGAAATCTCAGTGTTGTTTTCATTTGCATCTCTCAAATGACCAGTGATGTTGAACATTTCTTCATAGGCTTCTTGGCTACTTTGACTTCTGCCTCTGAGAAGTGTCTGTTCATTTCAGATGCCCTGGGTTGGGGTTTTTTGAGAGGCTCCCTCTATGTAGTCCAGTGGTCTTGAACTCACTATGTAGCCCAGGCTGCCCTCAAACTCACAGAAATCCTCCTGCCTCAAATGCACAGAAATCACTTCTCCCAAGTGCTGGGATTACAGGCATGTGCTACCATGCCTGGCTTTCACCCAGTTTTATGAATGACAAATATCCAGTTCATGATGGAAAACAGGAAAGAAAAACCCAGTTCATGGCCTTACGAGTTGGTAAAGAGAAAAGGAAGGGTCCAGCTTCATTCTTTTGTACATGTATATCCAAAAGTTCCAGCACCATTTGTTGGAAAGGCTATTCTGTTTGTCTCACTATGTTGCCCAGGATATGTTGTCCTGGGCTTAGGTGATCCTCCTGCTTCAGCCTCAGTAGCTGAGACTACAGGTGCACACCATGGTGTCCAACAGAGAAAACCTAGTCTTTTCCCATTGCAACAGACTCAAAACCTCAAAGTTAGTTACACCTGGAAGACACTTCTAACAAGTACCCATTTCCTAAGGGTTCTGAATACTGACAATAAAGCTACTTACTCATCATGAGCAATTTACAAGCATCAACTCAGGAATCAAATTTTTTAAAAAATACAAAATGAGTAGACACTTAAACAAGAAGCAAACCCCATAGACTTTCAGCTCACCAAAAGCAAATTCAGGAGGGTAAAGAAGTGGAACAATCTGAGAGTGACCCACCTGGACTCTCTGAAGTGGTAACAGCAGAAATAACAAACCAGATGAACAAGGCTCTAGAAAAAAAAAAGTCAAAGCAGAAGGCTGGGGATGTAGCTCAGTGGCACCACGCCTGCCTGCCGAGCACAAGGTCCTGAGTTTGATCCCTGGTGCCAACAATAACAACAAAAAAAGGTAGAAATAATTTCCCAGATAACTACAAAAGATGGTGACCAGAATGAAAGATACAGATTTTTAAAAAAAATAGAGGAACTCAGGACCATGATGGAAACCATTACACCCAGCAAAGGAAAGAAATGGAATCCATAAAACAGATTCAAACAGTTAGCCAGGAGATTTAAAATTCCATTGAAAGTATACGAAGCATAATGAACCAATGTGAAAACAGAATATCAGGTGTACAAAACAGGATTGCAGATAGCAATCATGAAAAGAGAGATTTTTTTTAATAGCAAGGAACTGTGACAAATCAATCCAGTAGCTGTTAGACAATCCAAAGAATAACATAAATTGATTGGAGTCCATGAAAAAGCAGGAGATAGTGAAAATGTCATTTAAAAAACAATGTTCTCGGACCAGAGATTTAGCTCTGTAGTTCCGGCACCTGCTTCGCAAGCGCAAGGTCCCTGGATCGATCCTGGTAACCACATACAACAATACTGGGTGTGGTGACTCACGCCCACCAGCAATCAATGCCACATACCACAGTGCCAGGCGTGGTGGCTCACGCCTGTCATCCCAGCACTCGGGAGGCAGAGGCAGGATTGCTGAGTTCCAGGTTTGCCTGGGCTACAGAGTGAGCTCAGGGCCAGCCTGAACTACAAAGCGAGACCCGCCCCCCTACACACACACATACACACACACAAAAACCCCACTGTTCTCAAAAGTAATGGCAGAAAACATTCCAAACAGGGAAAAAGGTATGTGACACAGAGATAAGTGAGCCATGTAGGACTCCAATGAGCTGTGATAAAAAATCTTCCCCAAGGCATATAGGAATCAAGATTCCAAAAATTCAAAGGACAAAATATTAAAAGCTGGGCTGGAGATTTAGCTCAGTGGTTCCAGTGCCTGCCTCCTAAGCACAAATCCCTGGTTGGATCCCCAGTAACCAAATACAATAATACTGGGCATGGTGTCTCACCTCCACCAGCAATCAGTGCCAGGCGTGGTGGCTCATGCCTATAATCCCAGCATTTGGGAGGCAGAGGCAGGAGGATTGTTGAATTTGAGGCTTGTCTGGGCTACATAGTGAGCTCAGGGTCAGCCTGAACTACAAAGTGAGACCGTGTCTCAAAAAAGAAAACAGCAGAATGGAGCAAGAAGCAAGATCCAACAATATGCTACATGCAAGAAACACATTTAACTGGAAAATCAAGGGACAGAAAACAATATTCCATGCAGCAAGTACCCAGAAAAAAGCAGAAGTAACTATTCTATTTGCAGACAAACAGACTTCAAGCCAAGACTGATTAAGAGAGACAAAGAAGGTTACTACCTCCTAGTAAAGGGAACAATCCAAGAGTAAGATATAATAACATTCACAAGTATATAGGCACCAAATAGCAGCACACTCAACTATACAAAACAGATATTGACAGACATGAAAAACCATGTAAGCATTAATACAACTGTAATGGGAGAGCTCAACATCCCTCTATCACAAATAGATCAATTAGACAAAAATATCAACAATGCCGGGCGTGGTGGCTCACGCCTATAATCCCAGCACTCGGGGAGGCAGAGACAGGAGGATTGCTGAGTTCGAGGCTTGCCTGGACTACATAGTGAGCTCAGAGCCAGCCTGAACTACAAAGCGAGACCCTGTCTCAAAAAAAAAGAAAATCAACAATGAAATATTAGAATTGAACTAAACTTTATTTTTCTTTTTTGAGACAGGGTCTCGCTTTGTAGTTCAGGCTGGCCCTGAGCTCACTATGTAGTCCAGGCAAGCCTGGAACTCAGCAATCCTCCTGCGTCTGCCTCCAGAATGCTGGGATTACAGGCATGAACCATCATGCCCGGCACTGTGGTATGTGGTATTGATTGCTGGTGGGCCTGAGTCACCATGCCCAGCATTGTATGTGGTTACTGGGGACTGGACTCAGGACCTTGGCTTGCAAGGCACATGCTGGAACCACTGAATTAAATCTCCAGCCCTGAACCAAACTTTTAAACTTAGTAGATGCCTACAGTGTTCCATCCCACATCAGATTACATGTTCTTTTCAGCTATAGACAGAACTTCCTCCAAAATAGATCACATATTAGCTCCTAGAACATGCTTAAGTAAATGCAAAGTAATTGAAATTACAAGATCATAGTGCAATGAAATTGTAAAAGAAACCACAAGAATTCATAAACACATGGAAATTAAGAAACACCCTCCTGAACAACCAATGGGTCACAGACGAAATTAAAGAAGAAATCAAGCTATGTCTACAATTAAATGATGCTGACAATACAACATACCAAAATTTATGGGTCACAATGAAAGCAGTAGTACAAGGGAAATTTATATCAGTGAATCCACATATCAGGAAAACAGAGCGGCATCAAATAAACAACTTAATCTTGAACCTCAAGCATCCAACAAAGGAAGAGCAACTCAAGCCCAAAGCTCATATGAGGGAGGATATTATAAAAATCAGAGCAGAAATTAATGCAATTGATGGACTGGAGATTTGGCTCAAGTGGTACCATGCCTACCTTGGAAGTACAAAGGCCCAAGTTTGATCCCCAGTACTACAAAAAAAAAAAGAAACTAATGCAATGGAGACTACAAAAACAATACAAAGAAGAGCCAGAGATTTAGCTCAGTGGTTTTGGTGCCTGCCTCGCAAGCACAAGGTCCTGAGTTCAATCCCTGGTAACCACATAGAATGCTGGGTGTAGTGACTCACGCCCACCAGCAATCAACACCACATACCACAGTGCCCGGTGGCGGCTCACGCCTGTAATCCCAGCACTCGGGAGGCAGAGACAGTAGGATTGCTGAGTTCCAGGCTTGCCTGGGCTACATAGTGAGCTCAGGGCCAGCCTGGACTACAAAGTGAGACCCTGTCTGCTGGGCGTGGTGGCTCACGCCTGTAATCCCAGCACTCAGGAGGCAGAGACAGGAGGATTGCTGAGTTCGAGGCTTGCCTGGGCTACATAGTGAGCTCAAGAGCAGACTGAACTACAAAGCGAGACCCTGTCTCAAAACACACACACACACACACACACACACACACACACACACACAAAGAATCCATAAGTCAAAGAGCTGGTTCTTTGAAAGATTAAATAAAATTGACAAGTCCTTAGCCAAACTTATCAAAAAAAGAAAAGACTCATCCATGTAATTGGAATAAGAAGGAAGAAATCACAACAGATCCTCCAGAGATCCAGAAGATCAATACTTACTTCAAGAACTTGTGTTCTAACAAGACAGAAAATACAGAAGAAATGGCCATATTCCTAGGTACATATGAGTTACCAAAACTGAACTAAGAATATATAGAATTTCTAAATAAACAAATATCAGCCCATGAAATAGAATAGATTTTAAAACTACCTACAAAGAAAAGCCCTGCCCCTGATGGACTTACTGCTGAATCCTACAAGAAATTTAGAAAAGACCTAATGCCAAGACTCCTCAAACTCTTTAATAAAATTGAAATGGAGTGCCGGGTGTGGTGGCTCACGCCTGTAATCCCAGCATTCAGGAGGCAGAGGCAGGAGGATTGCTGAGTTTGAGGCTTGCCTGGGCTCCATAGTGAGCTCAGGGCCAGCCTGAACTACAAAGCGAGATCCTGGCTCAAAAAAAAAAAATTGAAATGGAAACAATACTCCCAAATTCACTCCTAAAAACAAGCACTACCCTGATTCAAAAACCAGAGAATGATCCAACCAAAAAACAGAATTACAGACCAATATCCCTAATGAACATAGGTGTAAAAATCCTCAACAAGATACAGGTAAGCAGAATGCAGCAAATCATCAAGAGGGTTATACATCAGGATCAAGTTGAATTTATCTCAGGAATGCAAAGATGGCTTCAAATACACAAATCAATAAATGGAATTGGGCCGGAGGGTTAGCTCAGTGGTTCCAGCGCCTGCCTCGCAAGCGTAAGGACCTGAGTTCGATCCCCGGTTACCACATATAATGCTGGGCATGGTGGCTCACGCCTGTAATCCCAGCACTCGGGAGGCAGAGACGGGAGGATTGCTGAGTTCGCGGCGGCTTGCCTGGGCACCATAGTGAGCTCAGGGCCAGCCTGA
>PVIC010040039.1:0-16847 GCA_004025085.1 Thryonomys swinderianus | reverse complement strand
GATTCCTAGATATTTCATTTTTCTGGGTGCTTCTGTGAAAGGGATTGACTCCCCAATTTCTCTTTCAGTGAGTCTGTTGTTTGTGTAGACAAAGGCTGTTGATTTTTGAGTGTTAACCTTGTATCCAGCAACACTACTAAATTTGGTAATTAAGTCTAGCAGTGTTTTGGTTGAGTTTTTAGGATCCTCTAGATAGAGTATCATATCATCAGCAAATAATGCCAGTTTAACTTCTTCCTTTCCTATCTTTATTCCTTTTATATCTTTGTCCTGCCTGATTGCTATGGCTAATGTTTCCAGCACTATATTGAACAAGAGTGGTGACAGCGGGCATCCTTGTCTCATTCCTGATCTTAGTGTAAAACGTTTCGGCTTTTGCCCATTAAGTATGGTGCTGGCTGTTGGTTTCTCATAAATAGCTTGTATTAAATTGAGATAAAGTCCATCGATTCCGATTCTCTGTAGGGTTTTGATCATAAATGGGTGTTGGATTTTGTCAAATGCTTTGTTCCACTGATCTTCCTGTCCATATTTATGTCAGTATCATGATGGTTTTGCACAGCAGTTTTGTAATATAACTTGATGTTAGGGATTGTGAGGCCTCCTGCTTTGCTTGTTACCCAAAATCGCTTTTGTTATTCAAGGTCTCTTCTGTTTTCCCATGAACTTTAGGATTTTATTCCCCAGGTCTGTTAAGAATGTTAGCATTTTGATGAGGACAACATTATATCTCTATAGCAATTTTAGAAGTACGGTCATTTTGACTGTTAGTTCTACCTATCCCAGAATCTGATTGGATATCTTTGAATTTTCTCAAATTACGTTTGCTTTCCTTTTTAAGGATGCTATAGGTTTTGTTGTAGAGGTCTTTCATTTCTTTAGTTATGTTAATTTATAAACATATAATTTTTCTTGGTGTATTGTGAATGGTGTTGTACTTTTCAATGGAGTTTCAATGTACTTAAGAATACGCCTTTATTTTATTACTGGCTCCTCCGTCCTGTATCAGCTGGCCCCTGACCTTTTCTCCGACTTTATTTTTTTATATTCCCATCAGCTCATCTCTTTTTACACAAACCACACCTCGAAGTGTTCCTGGGACATACTACTATTCCTGACTCAAGAACATTCTCTCGTCTTCATAAAACTGCTCTCTTCTTCTCATCCAGGTCTCAGCTCCAGTGCAAAAAGGCACTCCCAGCGCAGCCTGTTCTGTGTCATGTTGTTCTCCTCTACTTACTGCCTACAACCTTGTCTTATGTTCTTTAATATCACTTAGCATTTAATTTAAATATAACTATATTTAATGTATCCATAGCCACATCTATATCTACATCTATGTAGATATTTATTTAGTGCACTAAAGTATACATTCTATGAGGGAAGAGACCTCGCCTCATCTGTTCACCATTGTGATTTTGCTGCTAACAATCATGCTTGATCCAAGGTAGAAACTGAATATTCACTTAATGAATAAACAAATGAATCTATGAAAGAGAACAGACAATTTGGGTATATTCATTACATGACTTGTTAAGTAAACTAGTGTTCTGTAATTAGTGCAGAATACAAGGAAAGTGAATTTCAGACTGATAAGACCATATCTTTCTGGTGAATAGTATGAACTGGTAAGTATCAGTGTTGTAGTTTGGAGCCATCCTTGGACAAGAACTTTTCCTTGTGACCTTCTATAGTTCATGTGTATTGATCAACCAAACTAAAAGGAAGCTGAAAGACACTCAGGTTTAGGCAAACTTGGTTTCTGATGCTGGCAAATATAAATATACCTTATGCTATAATTTATGTCTTTCATCTTCATTATGACATTTCTTGTACAGTGACATTTCCTATAACTTGGGAAGTGAAGTGGCCATATCTTAAAAGAGTAGTTTACTTTGTATTCACAATTTTTTTCCATTTCAACACTTAAGGTTTGTTTGCATATCTTAAGAAAACCTGGACAGATGGTGAGGGTGCATGGCTTTTACTTCTTCTGAATATGAGGGAAGAATTCACTAGCTGGAAAGCATAGTTATAGGTAACATGCAAAATGGGCACTGCTCACACGTCATCATTGTTTGACTTAAGGGTTTTATAGATGTTGCTTTCTTATTTTAGGTAAAAGATAGTGAACATTAGCTTAGAAAAACTGAAAACTATCTTGGCATGAGTGTTTCCCAGAAATTGGAAAACAAATATCTATATCACAATGAATACTGATTTATAGGAAACTCAGTGAGCATTCTACTAAAAGAAATTTATCTTGGAAACATCCCAAATGCCTATCAACTTGAGACTTGATAAAGAAGATTTTAAAAATAAATAAATAAAATGGAGTATTACTCTGTCATAAAGAATGATAAATTTGAGTCATTTATACTCAAATGGATGTACCTTGAGGACACACTTATAAGTGAAATAGGTCACAGCTGTGTAAATACCATAACTTTTCTCTGGTATGAGAAACTGAAGGTGTAAGTTCTTAAATGTGTAACAGATACTGGAAAGTAGAGAGTGTTCAAAGAGAAAAGGTGATAGTGGTAAGTAAAGAAGGCAAAGAAAAAATTGTTGGTGAAAAAGGAAACAGTGCTTGTGTACACAGCGGGTATTGTACAATGGGGAGGGGAATAGAAACAAGAGAATTAAGTTATGTCATGTATTGGTACAAATTCTCAGTGTCAATTGTAATCTTGATGTGTATATAAAAGGCACCAATAAAATCAATAAAAATAAAAGAAATCAAAGATTTTTCTCTATGCTCTTTAAATCAGTGGAAAACTTCTCTTATGTAGTGACAAAAAAGATAAGCTAAATCATTAGAGCACTATTCTAATCAAAATTGCTTAAAACTTTTACCATATATCCATATGCCATAACCATGCGAGTATAGGGTGGAGAAAAAGAGAAACACTTCTTTTTCACACCACGACACCTGACACTGTGGTATGCTGCACTGCTTGCTGATGGGCATGAGTCACCATGCCCGGTATTGTATGTGTTTAGCGGGGATGGAACCAGAGACCTTGCGCTTGCTAGGCAGGCACTGGAACCACTGAGCTAAATCTCCAGCCCAAGAAACACTGCTTATAACAGAGTAAGATGTGGTCTCATACACAGGTTTCCAATTTGATGTGCTTTTCTAGGTTGCTGCAAAGTTTCCATTTCAGAGTAACGACGGAATCCACAGTTGTAGATATTACGTGAAGTGGAGACTGTGATCTCTGATTGCAGTGTTTTGTTGATTATTACTTTCCTTTTCTAAACCAAAACAGACAAAATCTAGTGAATATCATTTTAGAGAAACAGAAACCTAGTGGCCCAAGTCCTATCATTAGAGATTCATTCTTTGATTTACAATTGCAGGAAAATACAATATATGCCTTAAATGGAAGCTATTATAGGACTTAGGATAATAATAAATTTATATAGTCTTCTAAAGTGAGTACTCACACATATTTTCATATTAGAATCTTACAATTCCTTTAGCATATTGGGAAATCCAAAAGCTACAGGTCAGCAAACAAGAGCGGGACGAATTAGATTTGTTTAGCCATGTAGCAGGAGGGCTGAGCAAACAGGCTCAGTCGATTTTATGCAGTATTTTTCCATGAAGAGGCTGCATGAGATCAGCAGTGTGCCTGAGGCGATGACAACTTTAAAGACAAACAGAAGTGAAGTCTAACTCTGATTCTTCTACCTGCTATAATAATATGGGAAATTTCTGAACTACTTTTTATCTGTAAAAATCTATAATAAGATTGGACAATGGTATATGTTAAACTCTCAGTGTTAATGATACCCATAGTGATTTTTTTTTTTTTTGCTACTCTGTCTTTTTAACCTTAAAGGAAGGTTCATTGTGAAAGAAAGCATAGGAATGTAAATATAGTTTCATGGCAGGTATAACTTCATCTTATGAGTCTTACAATTCAAACTGTAACGTCTGCTTTCACTTTATTTTATTTCACATTCTTCTGTGCCTGCCTGAGCTATTCCCCTAACACAAATAACTTTTCCAACCTACTGACTCTGCACAATGCTCATTCGTTTTTGAAGCTCAGATGTAAGAGTCCTTTCTTCTTTAAAACTTCCTTTAAGCCATAAATTGTTCCTGTGGCATCTCTGTAAAATCTAAGCTCAATAAATATTCCTGAGCACCTCCTACGGGGCTAGGGAGCTTAGCTAGACTGGTAAGAGAGCATCTCACAGAAGCGGTCTGGTTTGTTGGTTTTTGTCTCCAGACTTTTGAATTTGATTCAGAAGACATTTGATATTTAAAAATTTGGAATGACATAACATTATTATCTTATTTCCCAAGTAAGGGCATAATTAAAAATGGTGCCGGCCATTTTTTAAACAAAAAAGGGTATTTTGACCTCAGAATATGAAATTTCAATATTTGCAAACAGTCAATAAATTAGTCTCATGAAAAACTTCCCGAAGAAGCAGGATATGCAGAACCAGGGGGTGGGCACTGTATAATCCACTGGATTCCATGTGTTTTGGGTTTAATTTAGTTTTTGGATGCTATGACTCAGTTTTGCATTTCCAGTGCAGTGCCTTGCTTAGGAGGAAATATTTAATTAATACTAGAAAATAATGCTGAACCCAATGCTAATGGCTACATCACAGGCCCCTGTGAGAGGGTACCAGCAACAATCAGAATAATGAAAGAGGTGTTATGTGTGTGAATTGTTTTAATTTACTCACAAGTTTGCCACACCACAGTCATTCTGAAGATTTTCCAGAAAATTATTTAGTGAGGCTGTGTGCTATAGAGAAACAGGACTAGGGACAGGAAGGAAGCAGGGCACATTCACTGTTGGCAGGATGGATTCTCTTCTCAGGACACCACCAGAGTAAGAACATCCTAGGTGACCTCTGAATTCAATGAGGAACTACGGTAACTCCAGGCACTGCAAATAAGTAACATTCAGGGTTTATGATGGACAAGATATTTTATCAATTATCTCCTTGACTCATCATAATAACTTGTTGAGATAGATTCAATTGCTATTCCTTTGTGCAGATGAGCAAACTGACACTTGCAGAGGCTAAATGACTCGCCCTGGACCCCACAGAGGCCGAGGGGCCCCGTGACTGGTCTAGTTGTCTTTAGAGAACACCAACACCTCCGACCCCTTTCTAGCCACATTATTTCTCCAAAGAGCACAGCTTTAGAGGACTTCATTTTCATTTTGAAAATAAAGAGAAAATGTAAATATTTTTTTCCCAGTCAGGGTGCTAAAGCTGTGGGGAAACTTAGATTTTATACTTAAAAACTGTTTTCTCAACCTGTTTGAACTTTAATGTCTACCTATCTAATGGAAAGGAAAGGCTTTCTCTCTGTTTTGGGGGGAATAAATGGAGCGTTTATGTTAAACAGGTACCAAAAGGTCTTGATTATGCAGAGACTTTAAAAGTGTTAATTTGTAATGGAGCCTACTAAGATAAAATGAACTTTTCAAATTAAAATCATACCAAGTATTAGCAATGGGGCAATGGCAAATAAATCACTGCGCTGGTAGATAAAGGTGACTGTATTTACACAATTCTTTATAGAGCCATGAGGATTATCTTTGCTGAAGTCGTCATTTTAATCGAGAGCATAATGATCAGACATTTCAGCACAGGAGGAAATTTATATTTGATTTATACCAGAGATGCATATGTTCTGCTTCCAAACATCCATTTCTTGGCTAAATATATAACAAGCTACTTCAGCAAACATGATATTAGAAAATAAATGGAAAATGCTTAATCTTTTAAAAGATATATCAAAGACCAGAAAAAGCCAAAGTACGCAAACGACCCAGCAGGAAATCTCTACTTTTTAAAAGGCTGACAAATGACTTCAATTAGAAAGGCAAGATACGAAGCCCAAATAATCCATCTTTATCATTTTTAACATGCAAAAACATACAGAAATAAATGTGCATATCTATATTTAATCTCAGTTTTGGTTGAAGTATTTTTCAAGGAGAAAATCAAATAGCAGAGCAATGTGTAAAATATGAATTTATTTTGTAAAATCAATGTCAAGCCCCATCCTTCTCTGTGTAGATATTTATGGACACAGATCAGGTGTGACATGACAGGTTGTCACATTGGGTACCTCAAACTAGGATCTTTTGGAGGGAGATTTTTGTTTCTTAATCACTGCATGTCTTTCTTTCTTTCTTTTTTTTTTTTTTTTTTTTTTTGAGACAGGGTCTCACTTTGTAGTTCAGGCTGACCCTGAGCTCACTATGTAGCCCAGGCAAGCCTCGAACTCTGCAATCCTCCTGTCTCTGCCTCCCGAGTGCTGGGATGACAGGAGTGAGCCACCACGCCCGGCACTGTGGTATGTGGTATTGATGGTTAGTGGGCATGAGTCACCACGCCCAGCACTGTATGTGGTGACTGGGGATTGAACTCAGGACCTTGCGCTTGCAAGGCAAGCGCCGGAACCACTGAGCTAAATCTCCAGCCCAATCATTGCCTTTCTTTGGTAAATGTACTAAGTATATATTACTTTGGGATAAAATCATTGAAAATACAAAGAAAAAATAAACTTCTTATTCATTTGCCCATTTATTCATGAATATATTAATCATTCAATATTTACTGAAGTTTAACTAGAGACCATTTAAATGAACTAAACTGGTCTTCTCTGTGGACTGTCAGACCTGACTCTTTCAGAGTACTGAATGCATTTGATTTTACTTATGAGACTGGTAATATAATTCTCTGCTCTGATAATCTGGCCCTATTACTCACTGGCATTAATAGCGTATATTAATTTTAAACCACGTGGAGTTAATTGCGATCTTTTCCTTCTCACTTACCAGCTGTGATCAAAGAATATGGTGGATGTTTAAATGTAAAAATAATCTATTACAGTAAGAAACACATCGCCATTAATCCTCACAAAGTACTCTCCTTCAGTTCAGACACATGTATACTGTTGTTCTTCCTATTATCTGAAGCAGTACTGGGAGTCTTGTTTTAGTTATGCCGTCCTTCCTTTGTCTGCGTCCTTAATTGATTCGAAATGTTTAACCTTTTGTGGTCATTTTGACCTTGGAGAAAAGCAAGTAGTGTCGTAATTCCAGACCCACTAAGTAAGGGGGGAGACAACACACCCCAAGGCGTTCAATGTCAGGACTTTCCATAAATGGTGGATAAATGAGGAGAATAAAATGTGACAAATGTTTACATTTTACTAATATAGTAAAAGACATGTTGCTAGAACGATAAGTGTGCTCCAAGTGAGTGGTATTCTGAGTACTGAAATGCGATTTTCCAAATCTGAACACAGTCTTTAAAGTGCATCTTGTATAGTGAATGCCCTAGAGAGGATGGACTGTATCTGGCCACTGACAGGAAGAGCATGGAGTTTCGAACAGAGAGAGCAGAGCTGCAGTTCTGACGGCAGCTGAACAGAAGGTTCCTTCCGAGGCTCAGCAACATCTCAAGCAAGGACTCCTGTTCCCTAGACTGTGAAGCTCAAGGGGCCTCAGATACGGAAAGTCTAAAATCACCAATTGGTGGATACGTGTCTAATTAAAATTTTTTCCTACGTAACTTTTAAAATTTTATCTCCTAGTACAGGACAATAGCACAGTTACAAATGTTCACAGATTTCCACTCAGGGCAAGACTAATAAACCTGAATGACACTTAGAAGCTCTCGTGAGTGCACCAGATTACAGGTGGCATCTGAGGCCAGTGTCACCTTTCTTGTCAACATATCCAACCCGATCAATCAGTAAGCAGAGCTGACCTGGTGTAGTCATCTTCGACAAGCATGTGCTTTGGAATTGGCGAGTACCTTCCTGGAGAGATAGGTGGCAGGGAGGTTTTGTATTCTAAAGTGCCACTGTTGCCAGAGAGGAGATGGTTTTCCATTGGCGGAGAATAAGCTACAGAATGAGGAAAAATAAAGAAATGAAATGAAACCTGTTATGCAGTGGGTCATCATGTCCTGCTGTACTTTAGAGGATATGTTAAAAAGATAGCAGCTTTGCTTCATGCCAGGATTTTCTTGTCCTCCAGGAGGTGGGAGTTGGTGTTCGTTTACATTTAATCTACATAAGCACATAGTGACCTTTAGGATAAGAAAGCCGTTATAAGGCCCAGTGAGGATAATTAAGTCAACAGAGGAGCTGGAAAGACCTGCCACACATGTTTTCAGGATGTGATGCATTGATTTTCTACGGAAATAAAAATGTTAACTTTCCCGTTGTGGGGCTCACATTCTTCTTACATAATGAATATTCACTCATCAAATGTAAAAACCTCCTGAGGAATAAGTTCTTACAGAAGACTTTTTCCTACGGTGCTCTATGCTATCATCCTAGAAAGGCTGAGATCTCCAGCTTTTCCTTCCATCCCTCTTCCTTAATCCATCGCCCTTTTAAGCCGCTGGACACGTTATCTCACTGGTCTCCTGACTTCACTGTGTCTTCAAATCCACTCGATACATTATATTTTAAACTCTTCTGAAACTCAGCTTTAATCACGTTGCTCTCTTGTTTAAACATTCTGCAGTTAACACTGTTTATTTCAATATGGCATAAACTTCCTTTTCCTTCCCACAAAATGAATTCATTTCAGTGCCTCCCTCACTGACACCCTGTAACCTCGAGCAGAGCCCCCACTGCCCGATGTCTGCACCTTAGTGTCACCTACAATTTCTCTTCCCTCAGATGCTGTAATCGCACAATTCTTCAAGATGCAAGATGAATGGTACCCTCTGAATAAAGATGATTCTGATCACATCCATATGGATGATTAATCTCCCTCCTTTGAGTCCCTAAAGGAAATGTATTTTTATCTCTCCTATTGCCTATACCCCTCTTGTTCTACCAAATACTGGAGCTACGTGTGATCTGAATTAGTTTACTTTCTAACCAAATTCCTAGATAAAAGGCCATGATGGTTTTCCCTTTATAGCTCACACTATGACCTTTCAAGATATCACATATATATTAATGTATGCAATATATTCTTCGTGAACAGATTAGAAAGGTTTGCTTTCTCTGACTTTTCTCTTTTTGACAATCATTTCATATACCATTCATGAGGTGAGTCATAGATTCTTAGGATCGATTGGCCCAAATTTATTCAGTTTGTAAAAAGCTGATAAAACTCCTTCCTATCCTAAGGTAAAATTAGCTTCAGTTTGCTCTCTGGAGGGGGGCATTGGTTGATTTTTGTCAGGGCAAGTGATTTTAGAATCATTATTAAGAAAAACAATAGCTAATGTAATGGCAGGTAACAAAATTATTCAACCCTTAAATTTTTCTCAAGGTAAACATTTAAATCTAAGTGAGGTTAAACAATTTGCTTTAGACCACAGTACTAATTAGTAGCAGGTTGTGATGATATTCTGAGCTCCTAGACTCACAAGGAGTCATAATTTCAAAATGAGTGAGCTTCCTTATGTCAGCAAACTATGCACTCAATTTACATGTAAAGTGAACAGGTTTTAAATTTCGTGCCCAAACACAAAATCTCAGAAAAATTTCTTGTTGACCTACTGACAGCATAGAAAATATGGGGTTTATGGAACTAACAAGGTCACATTTCTATGGCAGTGAATACACGCATCTTGAGTTTTATGAGAACCCTGGCACAACATCTCCTGTTTGTTGTTGATTTCAGACTGTTCTCCTCAGCCCACCTCCACCATCACAGCAGCTGATCATATTTTCTTATTTTCCAGTAATGCAACAAGGTCAGGTAAAGGCCAAAGCTAAGATGTTGACTGGGACTCACAAGTTCGTTGTTAATGAGAAGATTCCCTTCCTCAGGAATGAGCACAGAGCTATCTATGGTTTATTTTGCCAGCGTCTCTTCTGCATTGGCTGCTGTAGACAGCTGGACCAAGAGGAGAGACTGTGGGGCCGGAATGTGTTGTCCCTACACTATCGGAATCACTCCATCCGCCATATTTATCATGAAACCCTCCCATGGCTGCAGACCTGCCAACTCAGCGAGGTTACTACCTTCAAAATGCCCGGTGAGGTGCTATAAAGCAACAAGGGAATGAAGGTGAAATACCCTACTAAGGATCTCCAGGGAAGACACAGGAATGAAGGTGTAAGCGGAGGACTTTGACAATCATGTTGGGGAATTTCAAGCCTGGCCCTGTGGCATGCTGGTCAAGGATGACGTCGAGCACAGTACTTACAGTGAGTAATATCAGGTGGGCCGTAGGGGTCAGTCATATAAATGGTAGTGGGTTTGCCAACTTTTAGATAAACTACGTCAGATGTGTTCTTCAGTATTGCTACTGCCTCTTCGTGCGTTACTTCTTCTAAACTGTAGTTATTTACCTGCAAAGAGGAAAATCAACATTAGAGTCAAACCTGTGCAGCTGAAGAGAAATTTCAAACAGGAAGATATCTGGAATTATACTATTATTTAAAGGTAAGATTGCAAAAATTAGGTATTTGTGTTATACTTGGACAGAACAGATGGATTAAGCATTAGTCCTCGCAGACAAAGTACTCGTTGAGGCTATTTAAAAAGACTGTCTTTGCTTGTCTGGATGAGAAACTGGCATATTATAATTATAATTAGAATGGTATCCATAGAAAAAAGAGAGGTAGAATGTCTTTCTTATTATACTACACATTTCAACAATTAAAAAACGCAATACATGTGAATTTAAGAAAATGGAAAAAAGACCAAAGAAAATAAAAATCTTTCATAATATTTCTTCTTGAATGTGTTTATTTAAACTATTGTGATTATATTATATAATTCTGTTGGAGCTTACTTTTGAATGATAATTCACCCATAACATCAAGATTATTCAACAATGTGACCTTTGTTCTCCACAAAGCATTTGCTAAGTGGCCATGACAATAATTTAATCTGTTACTAGTGCAGATTTAAATGTGTGATGGTCATAGCCACAGAAGGCACGGCCAGCACTGCGTAAATGCCAGACACTGCTTGCCGCGGCGGTGCCCACCTGTCACCCCAGCAGCGCTCTGAGAGGCAGAGACGGGAACACGAGCTGGACCCCGGTCCGTGCACATGAGCCACTCAGTGAGGACTCCTCTCAAAATGGAACATTTTAGAAAATGGCTTGGAATATCACTCACTGCGAAGGCTATGTGTTCAATCACTAATATTGCCCATGAAAGCCAGGCACTATTCTAAAATATCCTCCACATATTAATAGTCATGCCTATTATTATATAATGGGTGAGAGCAGCGTATCTCCAAAGGGTTAAGAAACTCGCCCGAAGCCACAGTGGCAGAGGCAACATCCAAAGATAGGAAGTTTGGCTCTAAAGACCAGGCTCTTAAGCTTCGTGTATCCATCTTTTGTCAGAGAAGTGAGGTCCCTGATCCTCAAAACCCACAATCTAACAGGACACAGTTGTTTGCAGGGTCAGTGATTAGATGAACAGAACTATGCAAAAAGCGAGTGTGTGGAGTGACTGCAGTATGGGGTTCATAGCTGCATGCTCTTATAACCCTTGATAAAAGGGAAAAAATACTAGAACTCACATTACTCTTTCTTTCTTTCTTTCTTTCTTTTTTTTTTTTTGAGACAGGGTCTCGCTTTGTAGTTCAGGCTGGCCCTGAGCTCACTATGGTGCCCAGGCAAGCCGCCGCGAACTCAGAAATCCTCCTGTCTCTGCCTCCCGGGTGCTGGGATGACAGGCGTGAGCCACCACGCCCGGCACTGTGGTATGTGGTATGGATGGCTGGTGGGCGTGAGTCTCCACGCCCAGCACTGTATGTGGTTACCGGGATCGAGCTCAAGACCTTGCGCTTGCGAGGCAGGCGCCGGAACCACTGAGCTAAATCTCCGGCCCCACAGAACTCACATTACTCTTAATACACTATGTCATGTATTTGGAGGAATGCTGTCATGTATTTTACATAAATCATATAACTTGCCTTTTCTATAGTTCCCTGAAGTAGATACTAATAATTAGGTCCATTTTACAGATGATTTTACAAATGATAACTATCGATGCTTTAAGAGTCAACCTTAAAAATGTTATATAACCTGCAAACAGTGAAGCATAAGCTGGTTTGTAGACCTTGCGAAGGGTGAAAATGAGACTGTTCCCGAGGGCTCACTCACTTTAAACCTAGGGCTAATATCATCTTTTCTTCTTCCTTTATGAAAACAGGGTATCCTTCAGAGCTCACATGTAAAAGCAGCATAAATTCCAAAGTATCACAAAAGCCTAAGGAAACGTTATATTTCTTACTCAGCCCAATGGTTACCGTATACTGCACCACCTAACACAGACCCAGGCCAAAAATAAATAAATAAGTAAAGTGGAAAGGAGCTTAATATATCTCATCATTCTTCCAAAGCCCTCCTTATCTATTCGATCAATCACTTATTTTAAGCCGGTAGCAGTTGTGCCTAAATAAGGACAGTTGATAAGGATGGCCTTGTAGAATGGTTTAAAATATTTAAGGAAGTGGGGTATTTTCTCTCAAAAGTGAGTTACTTAAGGAAAGCTCTGGAAGCTGTGACCAGGGCTCCAGAAACATGTCGAGTGAAACAAAGAGAAGAGAAACAGAACACGGTGGCACATTGCGGGGCTGCCAGGCCAACCGGAAAAGGCCCCAAGGGGCGCAGTCTAACTGGATTGAACGATAAGCCGCACTCTGGCCAGTGCTTCATCACCTGCGCCTTTGCCATCTTTAACAAAAGCAGGAAAGCAGTCTGGAAAATACCACCTTGAAGTGTATTTTCAGAGAGAGAATTTGCTAACAGATCAGCTGGGGAAATGTTGAGACGAGGATGTACATGCTAAGGAAAGGGCAGAGGCGGAAAGCAGGCAAAGAGAAGACACCAGAGGAAATCAGAGCGGATTTAGTGGCAGCTCAGAGGCTTGTACTGCACGGCTGGAGAAGTGGGAAGTTCACTAAGATCTCAGTAACGAGACAGGTGGCCCTAGGAGGACGCGGTTCTGTGTCACGCAGGCTGACATGTGACCTCTGGCCGTGGTGTTTCTTTGCTCTGTAACCTCGGGAATCCTAGTTCACCTTCTGTGCCTCAGTTATGACATCTATAAAACAGGAAAGATGACAATTAGTGCCTCAAGGGGCTCCTGACTTAAACTGTGCTGGCCTATGCAAAGTGGCAGGCACATTAAAGCATTTATTAATATTAGTTCTCATCACTATAACTATTGTCACCATCCATCCCTCTTCTCAGGAAACAGGATTTCTTGGTGAAATTTTTTGCTGATCATTTCCCGTACACATCTGTGAACTGATGAGTTTAATTAGGATACTGCTGATGAGGCTTCTGTGTGGTCTTTTAAAAAATCAGAATAGTACAGGATCTGGACCAGAAAGTGCTCTTTTGTGCTGAAGTCTTCAAAATGTTTTTTTTTTTTAATAAAACTGGGTTTGTTTGGGTTAATTATATGTGTGCATTGTACTATGAACTCTCAAGATAAAGGGCCTACAGCTGGGGATGATTGTATGCAGGGAGAAGGGACATTACACTGATTGGTTAGCTGGTCTTGTCATTGTTTCTCATTGTCTTTTTTTTCCTAAATCTTGCATTAAGTATTCCCTGTAATGGTGGACATCGAACAAATGCCTAGTTTCGGGGGAAAATGGTGTGCATGTGAGGGAAGCGCTCTCTGTGGGGTACATTACACAGAAGAAGACATATATGTAAAGCCTGGCCACGTATCTGTAATAGGGAGGAAGACTGGAGCCAAGAAGGAGCCTGGAGATGATTCATTCTTCGAAACAGAAGAAGGAGAAGGGAATTTGTGCATCATGCAAAGAAGGGCGAAAGAGCTGCAGAAAGAGGTGCCAGGTGACTTGAAAGAAGGGGATCTGGACAATTTTGTGGAAGTTCAAATGAGGTGAGCAAACACGTATGTGACAATGCAAGATGGGAGGCGTGGTGCAGGCGTGGAGAGAAACGGGCAGAGTGAAGAGAGCGAGGAGCGTGACCGTTTCATATTCTTGCAAGAATTCAGCCCAGTGGGACACATTTGGAGGCGACTAGGGATACTGAGCTTTCCTAAGACACGGCGCACAGACCTCTAGAGACACTGGAGAGAAAACCACCAATTCTAGTGTTAACTTTCAAAATTGAGGGAAAGCGGTTGATTGTTAGACTGTAAGATAAATTTAAAAGGGCTCAATCAAGTGTAGAAATCCCACTGCTGTGAGAATAAGCATAAACCAAGAAAAAAATCTCTTCAGCACATCAAAATGAACTGTTATGGATATTAAATTTTATTTTATAATTAATAGCTGTCAATGAATAGGAAACATGTTGATAATGGCTCTCTTGATAGTCTATTTTTATTTTTCATCTTTTCAGCAATAAGTATGTATTATTTATGATTACAGAAAAACTAATTTTATTTGAACAAGAACAAAAAACATTAAACAAGGAAGAATACAAACTAGGACAGTGGCCTAATTATGGGAGAGAATTTTATCAGGAACAAAAATCAGAATGTGAAAGGAGGAAGTCAATTTCTACGTATAGCAAATAGATTTACATTTATTGGAAACAACAACCAAACTTTAAGCTTTAGTGTCTCTAGAAGAGAATATGACTTGTTATGGTGAGAGTAATTATGGATGTAGATTCAGATTTGGTTATATTCTTAGTCTCATAATTTTGAATCTGTTCAAATATTTCTTGAAAACTAATGTTATTATCGGTAAAATGGAGACCATCGTGCTTTGGTTGATGTATTTGTGTTTATGAGAAAAAATGATAGCATGAACTTGAATCCTTTTTTCTTTACTATAAAGGAGAATGTGTCTAGAAATGAAAGAAACATGAGATAGTGAGCTATTGTTGATCCTGTTGCTAGAAACAGATTCTTTCAGTTTAGGGCTTGTCTGTGAAAATTATCACACCTTTCTTTGAGAACACTTGCTGTTGCACACGCACCTTCTTTCCTTCAGGACTGACCATCTCAAGGGCAGGGACTAGCTTGCATGCACTTTTGTCTTTACCCCAATGTGTTGTAAATATCTGGCATTTAATACATGTTGAAATAGCTAAAGAAACTTGAAAATAAGGATTGCACCACACCAAAGGAAAAGCAGTCAAGACCCCCAGCTTATAGAAAGAATGAAACATCTGTTTTCTGTTTCACATTTGTGTGGAGTCAGAGGAGCAAGGAAGAGGACCGAAGGTCCTTCAAGCAACAACACAGATTTATTGGATCCCCACTCTGTGCCGGGCGTGGGACAGAAGGATGAAAAGGTGGTACAGAGGTGAATGCAGAGTTACTCTAGCTTACGAGACATAATCCAAGCTCCAATAGCATGCTTTTTTCTTTGTCCACTAATCTATAATGCATTTCTTAACCTTTTATCCCCAGTAAAGAGCAGGAACAATCTAGAGTGACGTTCTGGCTGATCGAAGCTTGCCTCGTAGCAGTGGCCACCAAAACGGACAACATAACTCGAGTCCCCGACACTCCACTGGCCACAGGAAGGAAAATGTGAGCCCCTCTTAACTGTCCCTATGTCGACCTTTCTATGTCTTGCACATTTTTTAACATGTAACTAATATATTAATGTGGCCTATATTAATGCTACTCATATTTTAAGATATATACAAACAAATATGTATGTATTTTACTAATACAGCATATTGTTAAAATAGTTTTTAAATGACAAGATATTTATAGAGCAAATTATAGACACAGAATTATTGTACTGAATATAAACAAAGTAAAAACAAAGGAATCAGAACAAAGTTTTAATCTTTCAATAAAATGTGTCCATGCAACTGCCTTAAATTGTAACATTATGTTTGGAAGATATAGCAAGAAGCCCAAGAAATAATTATGTCTATTTTTCTCAGTACTTCAAAAGTGACTCTAAGTACAGAGAACTGAGCCAAAGCGTGAACCGTTCAAAATGTCTTCCAGCTTGCTGCAGGAAATGGCTGAAGGACTCTGCACACTTGACCAAAATGAATGCTACCAACAGAGCCTTCTGGAGAAGCAGAAGTAGCAGCAGAACAGGCTGGGATGTAGTTCAGTGAAGGCAGGACTAAGGTTCTGAAGAATGCTGATCAAGGGAACCATTGAAAAGCTTAAAAAAAGAAGCATGTCCTCTATTTCAGAGTTCCTGACTTGATCTCTCAGAGATGACTGCAGGCTGTGTGTTCATAACATTCCAAAGCTTACCACGAGATCTGGAACGTAATAAACGACTTATCTACCTCTCAAGGGTGGACAGAAAGAATACATGAAGTTTACAGGCACAGATCTTTTCAAGGCGGGAGATGTGTCTTAGGGTAGGGTCATAGTTCTTGGTTTTCACCTAAAATTAGTATAACTAATGAATGCATTTTAAAGTTCTACTTCTCAATCATAAATCTCTACATGTTTATAATATCTTCAATATGATTTTATTACTGATATTTGAATAAAACCAATGTCATAAACTGCCAAAATAATATTAATTTGAGACATTAAAACTAATGCTTATGCAAAATATTGTACACTTTCTACTGCACAGTATTTTCTAAATCCATTTGAAAAACTTACTAGAAGATATTAATTTTGGAAGAAAAATAAGAGATGTTATACCCAGGACATCCTAGAGTATGCTTGACTGAATACCAGTTGTAGGTATTTTGTAACTACAGTATTACTTTATGGAAAGAATTTCATGAGTTTTTGAAAATTTCAGCACTAATAAAAATGAAATGCTCCCTGATTGCAGCGATCACAGTTCCTCTAAGACGCTGGAGTTCACTGAAGATAATCAAGAGGGTGACATGCAAGTGTGAAATCCTCAAAAGTATTTGGCTACGAAGCCTTGAACGTAATGGGATGAGTGAATAGTCGTATCTCATCATGTGCTTTAGCT
>PVIC010040038.1:0-16845 GCA_004025085.1 Thryonomys swinderianus | reverse complement strand
AAAAAAAAAAAAAAAAAAAAAAAAAAAACTATTTTCAAGAATATGGTGATCTACTCAGGAATCACTTTTTTGAAAGGCAAAGATAAGATTTTGAAGGCTTAAGAAAGAATAGATATCAGTAATATAATTCTACTAAAAGCTGAACTGAATATGCAATTTTAACAAGCATTGCTAAAGTTTTAAAGTTGTTCCATCAGCCTATGATCTTACTAACTCCAGAAAGTCCAATTTACTATTCCTTTTTTCTCATTTTTTTAAAATCAGAAGTAAATTAACATTCCCATTCTGTAACCTCAAATTATATTTCCCTGTCACAGGCGAATTTAATTATATGCTATATTTACAACATTATTCTTACAGTATGTCAGATGTTTTCTTAATGAATCATTCATTAAAAGTATTCCAAACAAATATTTGAGGTCTCATATATATATGTAGTTTTGAATAGTGTATATTTCTGTGAAGACAGAATCCAGTACTCGAGAGGCTATATTGAACTGCAAATACATCTCACATTCTTAGCCTCATTTCATTAACTGTTTAAAATATGTGCCTAAAGAGTATTGATAAAATTTTTTTCCAATATGCTAGTAATGCATAGTATGGTTCAAAAACTTCAAATCATAGGTAGCAATTTTCTCAGTGGGAAAGGGAATATGGTGGGTATGTTGTGTGTACCTGTAGCCACAGCTGCTGGGTAGACAGAGGTGGGAAGATCATTTGACGTGTTAGTTTGAGGCTGGCCTGGGACAATAAAATGAAAACCTGTCTGGAAAAAGTAAAAACAAATATTTATAACATCAAAAAATGTAATCATGTTTGAAAATTATAATGGGACAAAAGTGGAAACTTCAGCACCCAGATTAGAAAAGTGATTGACAAATGGTTGGCATTATTTTACAGACAGTAAAAATCAAATTAGAGGTTAAGAAATATTTTTTAAAAAACAGTATTACCTGAAATTATATGTACTTAACAACTACGTAAAATATTGATATTTACAAATGAATAGTTTATAAAAATGGAGAGAAATTAGAAATTAGCATATTCCTTGGACTCTACGGGTCCTGTTTAAGTGAGGAACCTATGCAGTTCAGAAATAAATTTTACTCTTTGTTTACAAGTATATAGAATGGGAATTGGTATCAGTCACTTTTCTGTCACTAGGACAAAATATCTAACATCTACAGATTAAGGAGAGGAAGTTAACTTGACTCATGATTTCAGAGGGTTCCATCTGTGATTTATTGACTCTCAAGAAGAAATGGGATCATGGAACCACACTGGGGAGGAAAACTGCTCAACACAGCACCAAGATGAGAGAATAGAGAGGAAAGGAGGGAAGGGGGAAGGAGAGGGGAGGGGAAAAGAGGGCTGATGGGAAGGGGAGGGGAGGGGAGGGGAGGGCATCCTCGCAGAGCACATGCGTTCATCGTGTGGCGTGATCACCTCCTAAAGGCACATTCAACTATCAGCGGTTGATTAACTGATTCATTCACTGATGAGGTAATTATCCCCCTGGGGTCCAATTGCAGGGAAGTTTTAGATCCAAACCATAACAGTCTTATTTACAATGTAGTGGTGTACAACTAATTGATCAGTGGAGAACTAGAAAGAGACAAATAATGCCTGTACTTTATTTGGTAGTCATTCAATCCTATTTTCACCATCATTGTATATTTTATAAGTTTTGAAATGATTGTACCTCTGGCCTTGAGTGTTAAGCAATTATGAAGCAAATTTAGTACACTGGTAATATTGCTTTCTGACATTGCACATTAAGATGAAAATTAACCATAAGATTGTACTTATGAAAAGGATGCTCAAATATGCTTAAATCAACTCCTCATTTGTATGATTCATTTTAAGTTATAATTTATCCATAAAAACCATTTAATCATTATTATACTATTATGTAAGAATATTAGTGAAGTTTCCATCAGGGATAAATTTATTAGTAGTAGTTTATTAATAGTGAACTATGTCTCAATTTAAATAGTGAATTATTTCTGAATAATTTGTTTATAGTATCAGTTACTGTTTTAGCTCATAAAATAAACTTCTATCTCTTAGGGATATACATCATTTACAAAAATATAATTTGTGGGCTGGAGATTTAGCTCGGTGGTTCCAGCACCTGCCTTGCAAGCTCAAGGTCCTGAGTTCGATCCCTGGTAATCACATACAATGCTGGACATGGAGACTCACGCCCACCAGCAATCAATACCACATACCACAGTGCTGGGTGTGGTGGCTCATTCCTGTAATCCCAGCACTCAGGAGGCAGAGACAGGAGGATTGCTGAGTTCCAGGCTTGACTAGGCTACATACTGAGTTCAGGCCAGTTTGAACTACAGAGAGACCCTGTCTAAAAAAACAAACAAAATGTGTGTGTGTGTGTGTGTGTGTGTGTGTGTGTGTGTAACTTACTCCAATGATAAATTTTTCACTGAATAATGAGAAGTTTTAAATATAGTTTCTCAAATCCTTTCTTAGAATAAAACATGTCAATCTCATGAATTTTAAAAATTACTTTAAAATACAAAGCCAATATTTAGAGGCAAAAAAATAAAATTTATTTATTTATTTTATTAGGGAATAAACTCAAGGGGCTGGAGATTTAGCTCACGGTTTCCAGCACCTGCCTGGCAAGTGCAAGGTCTCTGGTTCAATCCCCAGTAACTATATACAACAATACCAGGTGTTTTGACTCACACCCACTAGCAATCAGCACCACATACGACAGTGCCAAGTGTGTAATCCCAGCACTCAGGAAGCAGAGGCCAGAGGATTGCTGAGTTTGAGGCTTGCCTGGTCTACATAGTGAGCTCAGGACCAACCTGAACTACACAGCAAGACCCTGTGTCAAAAAAAAAAAAAAACAAAAACAAACAAACAAAAGGAATAAACTCAAGGCCTTCACATTAAGCTATATCCCCAAATGTTTTTTAGTATTATTTTGGGTTGAGACAAGGCCTACCTAAAGCCACCAAGTTGCCCAGGCCAGGCCCAAATTTGCAGTTGTGGTGCTTTGACTTCCCAGAGTGTTGGAATGACAGGTGTACATGATCTTCTTACCTAAGTTTTAATTCTTGGTGTTTTTTTTTAAGAAATTTATATTCCCATTCTCACAGGACTGTGAGGCTGAGATAGGACAATTGCAAGTTCAACCCAGCCAGAACATTTTAGTGATTTAGCAAGAATCTGAATTAAAATACAGTACACTTAGATGACCTGGGAATGTAGTTCAGTGCAAAATAATCCTTGGTTCAATCTCCAGTTGTGTGAAAGGGAGAGAAGGAGAGAGGTAGGGAGGAAGGGAGGGAGGAACAAAAGAAAGAAAGGAAGAAATGAAAGAAGGGAGGAAAGAAGGAACAAAAATTCAGGAAAGAGAAAGTACCACAGTAAATCAATTTTAAAATGCTATTTTCAGCTATGATTGCATATTGAACACATTTCTGACAATGAATCTAAAACGCTTGAGGCTATGAGTTCAGAGCGATAATTTTCATTTGTTAGTGCTTACTGTTGTTTTGCCATCTCCCTTTTTTCATGGAGAAAAATGTACTTCTTAACAAAACTAACATTTATTTACTGAGAGAGACTTTAATACAACAATTTTGCAATTAGGATTCAATATTATTAGAGTGATATCACAGCTAAAACAGTTTAATAACTTTTGTATGTTTTCTTTTTTTATTCTTTAATACACATTATTCCTTTAGGATAGAAGTTAAAGTACTGCATTTCAAAGTCACTATAATTTGTTCCTCTTTGTCTCCAATTTACACAGGGTTCTTGGAATTTTTTTTTAATTTCCAGAATTGTTTGATGTTAACTGAATTTTCTAATCATTTAAATATTTGCAGGATTCCAGAACTAATCTGAAAGGTACAGTGCAGTTAGGTGTCCATTTTCTAAAACATGTCTTGTTCATCCTTTGGCTTCCCCCAAGTGTGTCATTTGCAATTAATGTTTTTTGCTTTCAGATTTGTTTTTGTATTATTTTTCATATATTTCTTCTCTTTACTTTTCATTTAAAATATCCTGAAATAACTCCATTAGAGTATTTATAGGTAGACATAATTCCTTTACAGAATTTCATAACATCCTATTAACTGTAGCATGTTATCTAGCCCTTTATTAAGGAAAATTTAGTTTATTCCGGTACTGAGAGATAAATCTCAGTGAAGAGTCTTGTAAGTACTCCAGTTTGTGGAGTGAATCTCTGAGATAGAGTTTGAAAAGTGAAAAGAACAAATGAATTCATAATTTTCCTTAAATTACTGAGTTTACTTCCATTAAAGTTATCTTGATTCTCAACCAACAAAGCATTAAAGTACTTTCTCCAAAATCGTAGCCAATAAAGTGTTATTAAAACTATGGAATTTTTTGTCAATGATGTATCAAACCCTACTTTTTAAAAAAAGAATTTAAGCTTCTGTGTCTCTTTCATTTAACATTACAGATTTCAGATGCATGCATAAAAGGAAAAAATATGTTTTTGAAAGTACAAAGGAGATTAAACTTCAGAAGTTTAACACAGTGTTATTTTAGGTGCAGTTTGATTTCTAAAATAATGTAATAAAAAAGATGAACATGATACAGAAAATAAATGATTTAAGTTAAATTATATTCAAATATCAAACATATAAAAGAAATAATCTTAGTAATAAGCAGTAATTTATGCTGAGTATCTTCTATAGCATACACTTATAAATCACTGTTACATGATCTTATATATAAAGTAACCATATATATATATATATATATAATGTTAAAGATGGATAGCATAAATTCCATGCTACTATGTTAGGTACAGATTTAATAAATACAGGAACCAAGTACGTTAAACTTCATAACATGAAGACCAAAGCTACTTTAAAGAAAAATATCCTCTTCTAATAATATCAAAGAAGTTAGATTATGGCTTATATTCTTAGGATATTCTAGTTTTTGTTGTTTCTTAATGGTGTATCTAGTATCTAAGTGTATTTTAATTCCTTGTTTTGTTTGAATAGAGAAGTCTTAAAGCTATTTCATTAATTTAGTGACAATTGTCATTTTCAAAAATAATTGTTTTTCTTGAAAGAGAAATATTAAAGAAAGAATTATATTAAATGATTCATAAAAATTAATTCTTAGTTATTTTCTTTTGTTTCAGCACCTTCTCTAATAGGTATGGTAAGGAAAGACTGGGCATCCCAAAATAGCATTGCCCTATCATGGCAAGCACCTACTTTTTCCAATGGAGCCATTCTGGACTACGAGATCAAGTACTATGAGAAAGTAGGTCTTATTTAGAACTTCCTTTAAATACATAAATATATATACACATATATACATACGTATATATACACATATATGTATATATAAAGCATGATTTTATACTCTATTATTTTACTATAAAATCTACTTTTCTCTGGCATATGCTAATACTGTTTGAGTCCTAGATTTTTATTAAAGTGGAAAGTGCCAAAAGTTTATATTATGTCTTGCTCTAGAGAATTTTACAATACAGTGCTGTAAGAAGTAGAATCATCATTTTACAATTTAGTTGCTATAACATTGTTTCTAAAATTCAATTGAAAAGAAATTATAAACTCAGATTACAACACTCTAAAAGCAGATGTATAACACATTATCTTTTGCCTTTTGCCAAGGAGTTTAGAGTTATATTCAACTAAATTAGAAAGAATGTCTTAAGGGATAAGAGAAAAATAACTAATGAAGTCAGATTTTTCCGTATATTCAGTTTATCCATTTTATATATTCAGTCTATTTTTACAAGAAGCTAGCAAGATGTTTTATATAATAAATCATGTATAAATATACATGATAAATCAATATTTTCCATTTGTCATTTAAAAGTGTACCCAATTATTTTATTCTCTCAAATTGTGTACTTCAATAATTCTAATATATTAATCTTCTTTCTTTATACTTTTCCCTTTATACTCTTCACAATTATAACATACTGAGATGTACATATTATAGTAGACCACATAGTCAATTGTGGTATGTCTGGAATTGTTTGACAAATGTGTCTGATATTGTACCCATATTACTTCTAAACTATCAACAAAAGCAATATTAAAACAAAATGAACATAATGATCACATATACAGTCTGCCAAAACCATATGTATAGACATTACCAATTTTCCATACTAATAAGTATCTGGAAGTTAATGGCCACCACTTCGAGCACCTCTTTTATTTTCTTTCTTTCTTTCTTTCTTTCTTTCTTTCTTTCTTTCTTTCTTTCTTTCTTTCTTTCTTTCTTTCTTTCTTTCTTTCTTTCTTTCCTTCCTTTCTTTCTTTCTTTCTTTTTCTTTCTTTCTTATTATTTATCTATTTATCTGACTATCTATCTATCTATCTATCTATCTATCTATCTATCTATCTATCTATTTATTTATTTTTTGAGACAGGATTTCACTTTGTAGTTCAGGCTGGCCCTGAGCTCACTGTGTAGCCCAGGCAAGCTGGAACTCAGCAATCCTCCTGCCTCTGCCTCCCGAGTGCTGGAATTACAGGCGCGAGTCACCACGCACGGCACTGTGGTATATGGTATTGATTGCTGGTGGGCGTGAGTCACCACGCCCAGCATTGTATGTGGATACCAGGATCTAACTCAGGACCTTGCGCTTAGAAGGCAGGCACCAGAACCACAGAGCTAAATCTCTGGCCCTGAGCACCTATTTTAATTGTAGAGGTCAAAGATTCTCTTGTCATCTCAGTAAATTTAGTATTATACAATTTTTTCAGACACAGACACACACACGATAGATTCTATTTTTTATTGATTTTATTGGTACATTTTGGTATACATTATGATCACGTTCAACACTAAGAATTTGTACCTGTATATGATTTACCTTGATTCTCATAGGTATTGTGAAATAGAAAATGTTCAAAGGGCAGGTTCTATTTTTGTGTGGTTTATTGCAATAAGAAAGAATACCTGTTGTTTCCTGTAAGTTACTGAAAACAAGGAAGTTCAAATTTTCCCTCTGATATTTGAAATTTGATTTTGTTGATATAAATTGACATCCTTCAGGAGGAGAAGTACAGTCATTTGTTGACATGTATATATGCACTGGAGCTGCACAAGGTAGGATGGTTTAAATATACTCTTCCTAGGAGAGAGGGAACAGGATATAGCCAATTTCAGAGAGGTGATAAATGATTTGTAGAGGAAAATTAGAGGACTGAAAAACAGATATGGGCTGAAACAAAATGTGTCTGGGTTTACATATGCTGTTTGAAGTTCAGTCTCTTGCCTCGTAATATGAGTTTAATCTTTCTTGGCTTATGAAATTTCAGTTTAAAGATGGATGGCATTTGTTTTTCTTCTGGCATATCTGATCTTTAGGTGGATAAGAAATTTTCAGGAAAAACCCTTCCTGTATTACTGCTCTTCAGTTGCTCTCAGTTTGATGTGTAAAGAAAAATATTTGGGGTTTTATTTCCTAACAGAATCTTCATAAATGAATTTAGGATTGCTTTAAAGAAATATAAGGAAAGAAGATAAATGGAACCTCACTTTTACTGTGCTGCTTCCTAAGTAAATGCAGGATGGATAAAGGCAGAGGAAACTCATTAGCATGACTTTATTTTGACATCTAGTAACTTCAGCATCATGTAGTCAATAAAGTCAACATTATCATTAACAGATGTGGATAAATCCATAGCTTAAAAAGAATTTACTCACCTTAATTTAAATTACACATTTTGCACTTATCATTTTGCATTACACATTTATCAGGGCAGCATAAGCTCAAATTCTAGTAGCTCTAACCCTTTCAATTTTTATAGCTTGTATGTAGCATGATGCCACAAGAGAACATGTATTTTCTGTCCATTAACTAAAATAGATTTTCCTGTATAATAGCCTAAAAATCAGTGTGAATACTGACACAGGAACTTTTCAAAATCAAATTATTTCTGCTCCATAAAAAAATTTCCGTTTTGTAGTTTGCCAGGTGTGGTGGCTCATGCCTGTAATCCCAGCACTCAGGAGGCAGAGACAGGAGGATTGCTGAGTTTGAAGCTTGCCTGGGCTACATAGTGAGTTCAGGGCTAGCACAAACTACAAAGTGAGACCCTGTCTCAAAAAAAAAAAAACAAAAAAAAAAAACAAAACTATGTTGTGTCTCATAAACAGAAAAATCACTGACTCATTTATTGGTACTTATACTTCATATGTTTGAAAATCAAAGTAACTACAATATTTCTCAGTAAGGACAGCTCATAGACATTCAATAGAGAAACATCTTTATCTAATTAAAATGTAGGAAATCAATCCAATTCTATGGTGTTGTAATTAACAATATATCTATCTTTACCCATTGATATTTAGCATTTTGGTTTTTTTATGTAAGTTGTATTTTAGTGATGAAGTAGAATACTATGAAGGCATTTATTTTATAAGAAAATGGCAAAGGTCCAGTGATAACAGATTAAACATCTAGTTGCAAAGCAAAGATTCTAATTCATGTTCCGACACTTACTCCCATTATGCTCTTGGTCAGAAAACTCAAAACATCTCCTCTCTCAGACATCACATTCACAAAACAGAAATAAATCTATCAACTTTTTGTTGGGTTGTAAAGATTAATTATAAGCAGACATCCAAATGCAAAGCATTAAATCATTATTTATAAAAAGCACTTAAACATCAGGAAAATATGTAGCATATAATATAATGTAGTATAATATAAAATCAAAAAAAGTAATATGGTAATGTGCCTAACTAAATAAAAATGATTTTCTTTTCACATGTAAATATACAATGTGTAGCAACTAATCAAAACATTTCAGGAAAAGAATTAAACAGAACCATTTAAAATCTTCCCATGAGGGCCAGAGATTTAGCTCAGTGGTTCCAACGTCTGCCTTGCCAGTGCATGGCCCTGAATTTGATCCCGGTAACTACATACAATGGTGGGCGTGGTGACTCACGCCCACCAACAATCAATAACACATATCAGTGCAGAGTGTGGTGGCTCACACCTGTAATTCCAGCACTTGGGAGGCAGAGACAGGAGGATTGCTAAATTCGAGGCTTGCCTGGGCTACATAGTGAGCTAAGGGCCAGCCTGAACTACAAAGCAAGACCCTGTCTCAAAAAAAAAAAAAAAAAAATCTTCCCACGACTTCAGATTCTAAGTATACAATTTATGTAACTCTATCCAAATATGATTTATCCTTCTGAGAAAATAAGGAAACTTACAATAGAACTCAGTTAAAATGTATTTTTTTTTCATTTTTAGGGATCTGAAAAGTAAACACTAAGAAAGCAAGATTTAGTTCAGTGGTTTCAGTGCCTGCCTAGCAAGCACAAGGTCCTGAGTTCAAGCACAGTAACCACATACAACAATACCAGGTGTTGTGACTCAGAAACACCAGCAATCAGTACCACATTCCACAGTGCCAGGCGTGGTGGGTCTTGCCCATAACCACAATACTCCAGAGGCAGAGGCAGGAGGATTGCTGAGTTCGAGGCTTGCCTAGGCTACGTAGTGAGCTCAGGGCCAGCCAGAACTACAAAGCGAGACCCTGTCTCAAAAAAAAAAAAAAAAAGAAAGAAAGAAATGAAAAGCATGATGCAAAGTATGTATTTATGTATGTATACATAAATGTATACATATATATGTACACACAATGCCATTTTTGAAATACAAATACCACCTCATAAATGTGTATTCATATATAATTATAAAAGTAATAGAGGCACATTGAATACAATGGAATCTACGCTGATGTGTTTCAAGTGTTGCTTTTCTTGGTTTAGAGTGCCAGAGGCACTCAGACAGAGACAAAAGACAAGGAAAGTAGCAAATATGGATGGATGGATGGATGGATGGATGGATGGATGGATGGATGGATGATGGATGGATGGATAGATGGATGGATGGATGGGTGGGTGGATAGGTGGATGGATACTAAATGGCTTTAGCATTTATCTTTAGTAATTATCTACCCAAAAGCTGATCCTGAGGCATATATTCATGTAAAAGTGATTAATTAAGAAGATTCCTTGAAGAATTGGTAAGAGAATGGGGACCCCAGATTGTGAAGGAAGATGCCATTCAAAGTCAATGCAAGTTAGGGAAGATCTGAAGTCTAAGGTAGCTAAAAACTCAGCAAACTATTGGAAAATTAATTTTTGGATCATGATAATTCTCACATTTCTTAAGTCTCCCATATTGGTGCCATAAATTTTATTATACCTTTTATTTCCTTTAGTCAAAGTTATTCTATATTGATACCTCAAATTGATCTATAAGTGACCAATAGTTTACCATTTTGTTGAAAAATGAATGAAAAAGTCATGTTGCAGCACCAGAACCACTGAGCTAAATCTCTAGTCCAGTAATATATTTTTTTTAAAAAAGAACTTCCTCAGTGTTACAAAATTTGAGTTTGACTCAGATAATATATTATCTAAAAATAAGGATCTAGAAAGATAATCCCTTCTAATTCTAGATATATTGAAATATGTACTGTGCTGAGTATGACCTGAAGGCGCATCCATTTAGCTAAAAATATCTCATTTATCTTTCTTTATGTTTGAGTAGTATTCTACTTGTAAAAACTACATCTGCTTTATCCACTCAACAGGCGATGAGCTTTTTGGCTGTTTCCAAACTTTAGCTATTACAAACTGTGCTGATATAAACATGGGTGCATATATGTCACTGTGGTAAGAGACTTATAATTCTTTTGGGAACATACCCAACAGGAGATAGCAGGGTCAAATGGGACCTCTAACCCTAATTTTTCTGAGGAGTCTCCACAATGATTTCCACAGTGGTTGCCCCAGTTTACAGTCTTACCAATGATGGAGAAGGGCACTGGGCAATTTAGTGACATCCTATCTCAGAACAAAAAAAAAAAGGGCTTAGGATGGACTTTAGTGGTAGAACTCTTCCCTTGTATGGTTAAGCCCCAGGTTCCGTCCCAGCACTGAAGAATAAAGAAGTAAAAAAACAAAGAAAATTACCTTTGATTTGTGTGTGTATCAGATTCCTCCACTAATTTGTGAATTTCTTTCAACCACATTCTAGTGGAATTAATAAAATATCCTTGTTTTGAAATTATTTGTAAGAAATGGAGGTCATTCAGTATTGTAAAATTACCTTTAAAGAGTAAGAAATAGATAAAAAGAGAGAAAGCATGGATGACTTTCTGCTGCTGTGTTGTTGTAAAATAGTCTAATACATCACTTCTCGGCCTTTTGGCTAAGATCAAGTGTAAAATAGTCTAATACACACACGCCCACAAATTGGGTCATCATTCTGTTACTGATACGTGTAAACACAAGAAAGCAAGGCTTCATATCCTCAGCAAGTGAAAAGGCTCACAATTAACAGACAATTGTTCACCAATTAAATGCGAGGGACTGTACTCTTAAGTGTTTTGTGTGAAGTAAATTATAACTCAACCATTTGGACCCTTTGAAATGAATAACATTATTCCCCTATTCTAAGATGTCAGAACTAAAACACAAGGAGAGTATCCAATGTCACCAAAATGATACAAACTGTCAGCGGTTGTTAAACCTGGCCAGGACACCTTGCACCATGAAAGCCTTCTCAGAAAAGTCTGGGCTTTCTGCTGATGCTGATTTTGTAGTTTCCCGGAGGCCAAACACTTCATTACTCCCTGATGCCCTTTTGCATCTGTAAAACGGCAGCAAAAAGCGTACCCATCTCACCAGGGTGTTGTACAATTCTACTAATTACCAACCAGGAGCTCATTTCACAAACATGAATCCCGCAAAACAGTTCATTATTCTTACATTCAGTGTTTAAAGACATCACGACTGGGAAAGTGTTTCCTTAAAGTACGCTTGTTAAATTTTACCACCGTCAGCAATTTTTTAGATTTTTTTAAAAAAGAAAAATCATGAGAAAGGAAACATTTGTCATATCCAGATGGTCAATAATTATTTACATAAAATATTGAGTTAATGTGACTTGTTATGGTTTCACCTACTCACGGATTATAGAAATAGCTACGAGCCTTAATTAAAAATATAATTTAATGATGCTAACAATAGTATATTACTAAAAGATGTGGAGAGTTGTGGAAAGGTTTTCATTATAGGAAATATTTTATTGCCAATCAGGGATGATTTAAAGTAGTTTTTTGGAGAGAGTGAAGTATTCACGTCCTTTTAAAATCACATACGGCTCAGTGAAATGTTCTATCAATGCCCCTGCCTTCTTTTATTCCCTTCTTACTCTACTTTCTCAACATAGTTGTCCACAGATAACCTTTCAATAAATATAAGTTCATTTTTTCTAAATATATATATATTTAGATATATTTTACATTTATTTATTTATAATATATATTTATTTATAATATATGTATATACACTGAATGAGTATGGAGTTTTGTTCGTATGAAAATAAGACATATTACTAAGAGTTAGGGGGAAAATCCTTCCTTTTTATGGTAAATACACAGTCCTCCTCTGCTTGGGTAGTTATTTCTTTTCTTTTCCCAAGAAGAGCATGCTACTCTCGCTCCATCCGTTATTGGGCAGAGAAGTGTACAGAGAAGACCTCTGCCTCCTTTCCCTGGGACAGTGATGGAGAACTTTTCGGAGCTTTCAGTGATACAGTCACCTGCAGCACCTGTGCCATGGATTTGCACCACTACCTAAAACTCTGACTCACACATTTTCTAAGGCGTAGCAAGACCAAAAAGCTTAATCTGAAGCAAAATGCAATAAATAAAGGACTAGCCCAGTTTCACATATAATTGTATTTCTGATACAATTAGCAAATTCTTGAGCTACTATATGAAGCTCTTATGACTTTTTTTCTTTCATAATTCTTAGTGCAATGTCCACTGCAGAGAAGTTGGATATAAACATTTGGTGCTAGTTAAAACATTACCTGAAAGCAAATGGACAGCCAGGGATTTTACTGTTATAAACACTATCGACATTGCATACTGGGTTTCCATGTTGTTCAGCTAGTTCCACGCCCTCCGTGGGGTCTGATTTGAGAATCCAGGATGCCCATGGTGCCTAGACCTCAAAGCTGAGACTTGTAACAATAGCGCGCCAGTAACAGTTGCATGGTATTGGTGTGCAGCGACATAGCAAAATAGGAAGAAATTAAAAGATGTTTGCCTACTGCATGAAGCCCAGAGCCTGCACACACATGAATGTTGCCAATGTCTATAATTTTTCTAGTTAAAGTGTCTCCTATTTCACAGAATTATACAGTATTATCTTCATTCACAAATGCTTCTGCTGCCAAACAATTTGGTTTACACACAAAAATGTAAGCCAAAATTTTGCTTCTATTTGTGAGCTCTTCAGAGAGCAATGAACGAGCCCATGGCCATCTTCTGCACATACACATGAACATGGCCATTATCCCCTGAATCGTATGACAAATTGCTTTCATGAACCAAGGTATCACTGTACAATCTTTGTTTTGTTTGAAGAATTGATACGCTTAAAATTAAAGAAGCTACAAGTGGTACCGCGACTACTTTTGGAAGCACAAGGGCCTGAGTTTGATCCCTGGTACCGAAAAAAAAAAAAATTATAGAAGCTAGGTTTTAGTATGGTAAAGATTTGTTAAATCTAACCAAGGATAAAAACAAAGCCTCTGAAACTATGGTTCCTCCAGCAAAAGACCGATCAACATGAGAAAATAAATTTAATTCAGTTTGAGTAATATGGGGCCTTCAGACATAAAGATAAAATAGCGAGTTCTGTGCATTCTTATGATTAAGCTTGATAAAGAAGGAGTACTCATGGAGAAGTATGATTGGAAATTGTGGTAATAAACTGGGGAGAACTTAGGGAGGCCTGTTTGTTCACACCTCTCTCTGCCTCTGTGTCTTCTCAGAAATAAGTGTTTCCTTTCTTACAGGTACAGGGAGGTCACCTCGGAGAGGGTCTCATGACCTGGTTCTAGGGAGAGAAACAGGAGGTCAGAAAGTGATCTTTCTGCTTCAATTGTTTTTTCAAATGTCACATTTAAAGATCCAAGGAATCGCATCAATGACTAACTTTATAGACTAAAACAGAGGTTATAAATGTGGCAAATATCAAAATTTTTATGTTTTGTTTTCTAAGAACAGTGAAACAATATCCTGCCCACTGTTACTTGGAGGACTTTTGGATTCTGTTGAATGTGCCTCAAGAAATTCATAAGATGCTCTTTCTTTTGCTTCTGACTTTATTTGCACATTTTAACTGCCAAAGGATAGTACAATGTTCAAGATTTGAAGCTTACCCAAGTTAGGGAACACTTGTTTATGGCAAGGTCAATATCTGAATCTGTTTGAAAAATTACAAAATGAATTACAGAATAAAAAATGAGTCTGAACCTGAAATGTTTGCCCATTACTAATTGTGGAAACTGATATTGAATTCTGATGTTGAATGACAGTGGAGTACAAAGCTTTTGTGTTGATATTTAAACATAATTATAAAAAGATGAAATAATATTAATATTTATGATGCATTTCTTTCATATTAAGACAAGTTAATTAACTGCTAAGTCATTTAGAAGCACGTACTTAGTTCTTGATTACCACTTACATTTAACCAATTGGCAATAAGAAATTATAATAAAATATTTTAGATATTAATAGAATACTAAAAATAGATTATTGCTTATTTCATTTTCTTTTATACATCATATATCTTTTGATGACTTTTTAATCAGTTTATGTTGGTACCTACTAAATGAAGTATCTTACACATAAGAACAAAAATAAACCAATTTCGATAAATTTATAAACCAACACAAATAAAATTTAACCATCAGTTCTACTCTCAGTTCAAGCTGCAGAACCCAGAGAAGTCTTCTTAATACTTTTTACTTCAATCTTTACCAGCAGAATTGAAATAGTCTTATATTATTTTTAAGCTCTTTTTCAGCTCTTTAAGAATTAAAGGAAATTTTTACTCTCTCTAGTCAGAGTGGATTTTGACAAAATGTTAGAATTCACTGTAATACCAATTAGCTGAGTGACCACAGGCAGATAGCAAATGACTTTTTTCCTCTTCTTTTAAGAAAGAATTGATAACAACTGGATGAACTAAATGAAATTTTAAATGCAAATCATTGCATTTGTTATCTGTGATGAATGTTTCCATGTAGGAATCACTTAATATATGGAATCTATTATAATTAGTACTAGAACTAATATTAGTACCAGGTTGGGTTTTAGGTAGCTCCATTTCCAAAACAAAAGGTCTTCAAATTATTTTCACCCAAATAGAATTGCATATTACTTGTATTGAAATCACAGACATCAAAAGAATTATCCCTATTGTATAAAGTATAGCAATAAGTCAAACATTTATAAAGACAGTGACTAATATGTAAACCAGAGCAGGACCAGTTCCTACAGTTAAAACTACCATCCAATAAAAATTAATCAATAACAGTCTCCATTATTTTATTGCCACCAAGCTTGAATATAAATATGAACTTAAATTATAATTTAAAATCATATAATTGATATATTAAAATATGTAATATAATATATAAATTTATGTAGTATATAGTCATATTTTATATACTATATTATATTAATGTATTATGTATACTTATATATTAAACATATATAATATATAATTAGGGTGTGTGTATTGCAGGACAAGTATCCTAGAAGTAAAATCTGTGATATCTAATGTTTCACTCCAGCTGGAAGATGCAGTGTAATAGGCTCTTCTTGTATGAACACATACTGAGTACTAACTTCATTCACAGAACAATTCTATTAGTTTCCTGTTGCTGTATAGCAAGTTACTTAAAATCTCAACAGGTTAAAACCATGTACACATGTGATCTCACAAAGTGTGGGTCTGAGCATTGGTAATCCAGAGTTCTAACTCAAGATTTCCCCTGGGCTGGCCTGTAAGCTGTTGTGGCTGCAGTGCTCAGAGGTGAGGAAAGCTTTCCACTGCGTCCAGATATGGTGTTCAGCAAGAACGTTTAGGTCAGTCCTGGGGTTGGCCACTATAATGGATTTATGGAAAGGATCTGAAATGCTTCAAATTGGTTTCAACAGAAAAAAATCACCCTGGAGGAGGTGCTATATGTCTGTTCTGAAAATCATATGAAAGAGTTTCATGATAGATCAAGATGAGTTCCATGATAGCTCTATTTCATTTTTTTAAATTTCCCTGGAAGATGGACTGCATTGCCCCAAATTCATACCAACTTTACCTTCACACATAAACAATCTGTTTATTTCCAGATAGTCAAACAATGCCATTAAAATTGTCTGGGTAGGATATTCCTGCCTCTAAAAATAAAACTCAAACAAAGTAACTAAAATTTCAAGTAAGCAATTCCATCCATACCACTCATAAAAATGAAAAAGAAAATCTCATGCCACTGCCCTTATAATTCTTCTCTAAGAATTTTGTTATTTTCATCCTTGAAAAGCATTAATAATTTTCAGTAGCTAAAGATCAGACCTTATAAAGACAATTATTCCCTTTTAGACAAAATTAAAGTCAACTTTGTAAAAAGTCTTTTCTCCCTATTTAATTATTCATAGATAATGCATATATATAGATAGATTAATAATATATAAACAATGAGAAATTATGTTTACAGGAGAAATGCCTAAACTTGATGATAGCAGCTCACAGAATGTCTTCTCAGGGCCATTAAATAATAAACTATTTTAACTTTTTTCAATAAACACTATAATATAAAAAAAAGTTATTGTTGTTCCACATAACTGTAGAAGGATAGGTTAGATGACCAACTCATAGCATGGAAAAAGTAAAAGTAGTATGATTCCGTGTGTGTATGTGTGGAGGGAGGGAGGGAGGGAGGGA